>JASAND010009035.1:0-32481 GCA_030248195.1 Trissonchulus latispiculum | reverse complement strand
CTAGGCTTAGGTTAGTGTTTATATATTAGGTAGATAGGAAGTATAGGTACATAGCTTGGGTAGGTGATCCGGTAATGGGCCGACGCCGGGTCCGAAGCCCGGGGAAAAACTCAGAGGGACGGAAATGTTGAATTGAAAAGTTCTTACTAAATCTAAATAATGAAAGTATGTTCTTACTTCTAACGCACGCTCTTCGGTGAAACAAACTTGGACGTCGAAATTCTTGCTTTTAAAACAAAGTCGAGCAGTTGAATAAACATTATGCCTAGAGACCGGGCAGTGACGGTGTGTAGAAAGTTTCGAAATCGAATCGAGGAAGAACAGATGATATTAACAAAGAAAGTTTCAAACTCAAACCTCATGGACGCTTTCAGCTCTCAAGGTCATTCCCTCCCGGAGTGCGGCTCGAAAAGTTCGCCCTAAAATGTGGGTAAGTATTAAGGTTGTTCGGCGCATAAAACCGAATTTGGGACACTGCTTAAAATTTGGCGGTTTGCCCTTGTTTTATTCCAAAAGCATTTTGAATTCGGTAACGCAATTGCACAATTAAAAAACTTTTGGGAAATAGTTTTTCACACCATTGCATAGAGCTTAAGCAGACCTGTAAAGGTGTAAAGAAAACGTTAGGATATCTTCCATTCTGTAGCACACGAGATGAGTTTAAATGGCTCAGTGACGCACTTCGGGGTGTGACGCAGATTAGCTTATATACTACATAAGTTTGAACTCATAATTTCAATTTCAATGCAGTGCGTTTAACAGGTTCAGCAATTCTGAAGACGTCAGAGCTGAGAAAAATTTAGTCTATTTCAAGAACCTAATAGTTACGATATTCTCATATCAAACCTATTTGAAAGCTTGCATCACGTTTCAAGATAAGTTATCTATATCATTTAATAAAGCATGGGTTCAATTCCTGTCCTGATTCTGCATTTTAATATGCACTACAACTGCTTTTAAGCGAACAAAACAGCATCAAAACAATGAATTATAGGGGGCGCGATAGCGTCTCACTATAATATGGGTGTACAAGGCTCAGCGCAGCCCTTAGAGACCCGTTCGAGCACCGTGCCAGCTAAATACTCAACGAAACTAGAGAAATTTTGTGGTATCGTTGGAATCAATACGACCGAGTAATACAGTCGCAAAAAAGTTTTGGTCAAAAATTTCCAACTTTGGAAATTTCCGATTATGGACAAGTTAGTTTCGTTTGTTTTTATTTTTTTCCGTGTAAGTCACGCTCGGAAAAGTGCAGTTTTCTGACTTAATGATAGAACAATCTGGGCATTTTCAGCAGGTGATGTTTCCTTTTTCTGAACATATAAACCTCGAACGTGATCCTTTTTTGATAGTGTTTCGCTTCCCGGCCCGACACCCCTCCTATCAGGGCCGGCCAAAAGTTGGATTCACGGCTATTTTGGCCAAAAAAGGCCAATTTTGTGTCAGAGCTGCAGGGCCCAGGGAAGCAGCTAAAGACAAGCGGATTGTTGCATAAGAAACTTCGAGTTGGGTACCATGGATCAGCCAGAGCCAATTTTCGACATCTGGCCGGAATCCTTCAGGCGACCCGGCCCAAAGTTGGTCCGGCCAAATAGCCAATTTTTGAAAAAATTTCTAAGTCCCAACTCTACGAAATAGTCAAACATAGGCCTAAATATGTGTTTGGGCCATATATATAGTGGGACGCATATAAGGGTTATCGGGGTCGCTGAACACAGCATAATCGCAGCGCGATGCGGTGCTTTTATCGTGCTGCACTGTTATGCAGCTACCACTAAAGACGCTGGCTGTAGGCTTACTGTAAACGGTAAAACAAATTAAATTGATGTGTAGATAGCTCAGGACATGGCAAATTAAGGCAGCTGCTTTGACACTACAGTTTGCATTTGGTTGCGCTACAGTAGGCTGCTGCTGAAGTACATCAGCACGGCCTATAACTAGCTACAGATAAGTAGTGTTTTAGAACGGCTGGGTTGAACCGGCAGGCGGCCGGCCGCCGAGAAGCGCGAAAATATGCCGGCCGGCCACCGGCTGGCCGGCTGGCTAGCCAGACATATTTTTCAGTGTTTGAAGGCAATCTGAGCTAGAAAGTTGCAAAATATTTATATTATGCATTACAAAGGCAATGGAATCGGTTTTTGCACCCCATATATTTGAAAAAAGTTCACATTCCGTCTTGGATTTGTTTAGTAAGGAGGCTTCTCAAAAAAGATTTGAAATAATGATCATTTGAAAACCTTGTCACTATGTTTCAGCAGCTAGTTTTTAGCGACTTTTCTGGCTGAACCTTAGCTTTGACTTAACTTTTCAACAAGGCAGCAAGCATATGTAGCTGGGCAATAGGAATTATAAAAAGCGCATACAGTAACAGCCAAAATTCGCATTAAACCTAGTAGGCATGGGCACGGGTAGTCGGGTACCCGACGGGTACCCGGGTACCTACGAAAAATTTTCGGGTACCCGGGTCCTGCTTCGGGTACCCGATATCCAGTTAAAACCGGAAAAAACCGGATAAAACCTGATTAATCTGGAACTAGGCAAAGTGAAAATTTTTGGCTCAGAAAATTTTTAACCACCGAAAATTTTTGGCTAAGAAAATTTTTTAACCACTGAAAATTGTTTCAATTTATTATAAAATTTATTATTATAAAGACAGAAAAAATACAACAGAAAAACGAAGTAATATGAGGAAGAGAATTGTTCCTGGTATTTTTCAAGCATCTTATCAAATTTCTATTTGTAGATTTGTTTTTAAATTCAAATTCTTGTATAAAAATTCTGAACCCTGAAAACTCTGAAAAATTGTTTAAGCATTTAATTCAGTAAATGTAGAGCATACGAGCACCCAGGTGATTCCCCGTTTCTGATATGTATATACTTGATTTGATATGCCTTTAGTAATTAGTGAGTGACTGAGAAAATTTATCCAAGTTGAGGGAGATGGTTACTTTTGACTTTCTTCGGATACTGTGGGATCGTAACTAAATTAAATGAATTTATTTCAAACAATATTTAATGAATGTCTTGCAAAGTTTAATAAAAATTTTGAATGACGTGCTCCTCATATTAATTTACGTTTAAAGTTACTCCAATAACAAGAGTGGAATGGAGTTAATGTTTTCATGCAAAAAATTATAAAATTAATCTAAATGGAAAATGTAATTACAATTTTAACAGAAAAGTTTATTTATTTCTTAAAATAAAAATTCAAAGGTATTTTTTTGATACTGGAGTGAGTTTAAAATGTTACATTGTTGTCAGTAAAGTGTATTGTCCGATCATGAAGATTCAGTTTTTAATCCAAACCATTTAAGTTTTAGTGGTTTCATTAAAACATTAAAATTATAAGCCAGAACTATGTAAAACTTGCTGTATTTTGTGCAGCTTTTGCTTGTTTTGCTGCCTTTTGTGTAATTTTCCAATTTTCAGAGACAAGCAGTTAACGTTAACCTCATTGATTGTTATAAGATTTGCTGTTATAATACAAATGCTTTCTAAACTTTGTTTAAATTATATACAAAAGGTTAGAGGAAGTGGACGGTGGTACGAAACTCAGAAAATTGCTGAACATGCGGGGTTATAAAATAAAAACCAAAACCATCTGTATAAGCATCAGCTCCTGATGATACCCTGACAATTAATTGAAAGTTCTATAATCCTTTATCTCCTTTAAAATAACTTAGGCATGAAAATCTATGTACTAAACTCAATGTGAGAAAAAACCACTGAAAACTAGTTAAATTCCAAAAGGCCTCCTCCGAAAATTTGGTTAAAATTTCTCGGGTACAAAAACTGCTCCGTTATCCGGGTGCCCCCGGATCACCCGGGTAGTGACGCAATTACCCGACGTAGGGCGTCGGGTATTACCGGAACACCAGGGTCCAGTTTTGGACCCGTGACTGCCTAAAACCTAACCTCTATTTTGGAGAAGACGCCTAAGCAACTGCTGTTCTGATCAAAACGCAGTGTCAACTACAAATATTTGTGTTAAGCAGGCGGCCAGCCGCCGGCCAACTTGGCCGGCCGGCGGCTGAACGGCCGACGGTCGGCCGCCGGCTTCCCGGACGTTCCTAAACACTACAGATAAGTTGCAATTGTCCGAATCGTGTCCGATGTCGAAATGCACCATGTCCGATTTCGACTCCCTGGAGCACCTACAAGAGAATGAACCGGGACAGCCTATATATATATATATATATATATATATATATATATATATATATATATATATATATATATATATATATATATATATATATATATACCAGCTTAATCTATTGGCTCTATTAAACAAATGTATATATTAGTTTGACCTTTCCTACCTCCTACCTTCCTTTGAACTCATACAATCCGCTTTGGTCTAGGTCTTGCCAGTAGTTCAGGGTGGCCAGCCAAAATTTGCCAAATTTCGGCACTTGGACGGACCAAAATTTTCGAAAATTTCAGTCCTAAAAAATTTGCAGGGAAGCAGCGGGAGCGACAATAATGCAGCCTCTAGGGTTATTTTGGACGCTCTTCAAGATAGGCTATTAAAATCCTATATAGCTCATACCGGTAAGCCCACGCTGGAGGTGGGTTTTCCCGCTTGACTATAACTTGTTACAGATAAGTTGCAATCGTCTGAAATTTTGCATATAAGTGCAGAAGGGCATTAGAAATCGTGCCGTGTAAGTTTTCTTCATTAACAGTAGTGTTTGCATGTTGTTGCGCTGCAGTAGAGTGCTGCTTAAGTACAGCACGACCTATAACTACACAGATAAGTTGCCATCGTTTGAAATTTTGCATATGACTGCACAAGAGCATTAGAAATCGTGCCGTATGAGCTTCCTTTACTGACAGTAAAGTTTGCATTTGGTTGCGCTGCAGCAGACTGCAGCTGAACGGTGTATAACTGATGACATGTGCGTACAAATAATAAGCATATATATACATATGTATATATATATATATATATATATATATATATATATATATATATATATATATATATATATAGCAACTAAACCTATTCCAGCCATGTGTAGTGGACGTTGGATTTCGGTCAAAATAGAGAAAACAAGGTCTATTCTCATACGATGTGGAGTAAAAAGACAAATTTGGCATTGATTAAAATGTACAACTTTAGGACAATGGAAATATCTGGTTAAGGTTGATGCTCCTTCCAACCTCATTTCTGAATCGCTTACAAAACACCAAATACAGATAAAAGTTGGAGCTTTGAGCGAAAGCAAAGGACAAAAATTCTATTTGCAGTCCCCACTGGTAGCCTGTGGCTGCATCCAAGTGGCGGATAGCTTCTGCAAAACACAGCCTTTCGATGGCATCTTGGCCAACTAGTATATTGAAGTCTATTCGAGAGATACCGTAACAAATGGTATTAATAATCATTGGTATTCCTAGAGATAGTTGCAGTACGCAGAGTTCTTTGTCCGTTTTCCATCCAGTTTTTGGCGCGCTTAATGCGGCTTGGCACTTTCGTCTCTTCTTCCAAAATCCTCCCAGTACCAGCGCCGTTGTTCCACACCCGAAAATGCTCTGTATGAATAGGATTGCTGATTCGGCTACTCTTACAGCAGCGATATGCCTGTTATAGAAAGGCCAAGACGCGAAACAGTCATAGCTGAACAATACAGCAGATACTAAAGCAAGTGCACCCCCGATCCAAAACAATAATATCCTCTTAGCTAACTTAAACTTGGTAGGAAGCCACAGGGCAAAGCACAGCTCAATCGCAGCTGCGATGGAAACCGTATCTGACGCAGCGCATAATGAAGCAGTCAGCCCAGTGATTACCTCGTACCAAGTTTGACCAGAAACTTTGCACAGCCGTGCTGCTTCTATGTAGTAGCCTATGCCGTATACTATGCAGAAAGCGTTGGTGAATAGACACACTCCGGCAATAATTCTGTGGTAACGAAAACTTATGGAGTTAAATTTGGAGCGTTCCAAAATTATGACAGAAATCAGCGATCCAATGCATCCAAAGAAACCAAATAGGATGCCGTAACCACTGCTGACATGGCAGAGTTGTTGAGTTAGTTTTTCATATACCTGGAAACGGGCAGAATATTCTTCCGTTTCATGGGATCTCATACAGTTTAATACAGTTAGATTGCTTATAAGGTGACTTACATTCCAATACATCATTGGTAGAATTTTATTCAGAATATGCACAGCTGCCTAAACAAGTATATACTACATAGAAAATAAGCAGTCCTCAAAAATCAAAAGCTTAAAGTGCTTGTTAATAAACTCACATTTATTTCTATGTAATAAGATCCCACCCTTATAGCGAAATTATTGTGCGATTAACAGTTGTTACTGCTCTGACGCACTGTTGCTATTAGCCATGGGAATTTAGCACAATAGCAGCATGGAATATTAACGAAAGAAGGAATCTTAAGGAAATCCTTTAGTTCCATTTATAGCGTCGTTTTATTTCTTCAATCAAACTCGTTGTAGTTATAACCTCTGAAGAGTTCACTAATTCAGCATACTGTTGGTTGGTGACCTGAGGATAACGAAGCCTCAGGACAGTAGATACATAGCTTTATGTAGCTGTGAAATTCTGATCCTCCGCTAAGCTTTAAATTTATGGCAGCAGTTATACTGGTTGCTATTATTATTATTGTTGTTATTATTATTATTATTATTATTATTATTATTATTATTATTATTATTATTATTACTGCTATTACTATTAGATCTAGAAACTGCATTTCCTTGAGGAATTGCTTGAATACTAGACACATGAGATGAAAATTTTCCAGATCGAAAATAGATCTGTAGATCTGTAGAATGTAAACTTAAGCTTACGTCAACTGTCACATGGTGATGAAATGAGAAAGCAATTTGGCCTAGGGCGTTTTCAAGAAAGGTTAGAGTAGAGTAGAGTATAGTTTAAATTAACTGTTTTGCCTTGTTTAACTCCACTCAAGCTTGAGTATCACTCTTTTAACTCCTTCATGAAAAGGATCGAGTTAATTTTAACTCTACTCTACCCTTTCTTGAAAACGTCCCTTAGGTTCTTCCACATTATGATTATAACGCCTTTACCATGCTCCTTTCTAAATCGCTTGGAAAACAGCAGAGCCAAATGAAAGTTGGAGGTTGTAGTTGAGTTGAAGGTTCAAATTTGCAGAGCCGAATGGGAGAAGTTTGGCTGTAACCGAAAAAGCATAATGACCAAAGTTTAACAAAACTAGCAAAATAGTAACGAAACGTGCTGCACAGAAGATTGACAAAAACAGGAACAGGGAAACCGACCTATCAGCGTAACCACCCAACCAGAACTAAACTTTGATTCAACTGAAACAAGTTGCAAGCCTGAGATAAACAGCCAAAACGCAAAGTTCCTTTAAATGTTATACTACGAAGTGAATATCGAAGTCGAATGTAATTCTTAGCTATAATATTTTTCTACACTATTATAGCGTGTGGATGGGCAAAACGTCGGGAAATGTTTTAAATTTGACTAACTCTTGGCTGAGTAAGGACGGTATGACTAACAGTTAGTGCGTGCGGATGCGATGTTTCTGCTAACGAATTATGATTGGGAGCTTTGTTACCGTAGGGAAATACTGTTGCAACAAAAGAAGAGCATTTTGAGCAAATTCTTACATTCTTCCAAACAATTGTTATCGAATCAGAAATTAGCCATAGCCAATTAGCAATGGCTTATTAGGCTACATCTAATTATGTCTACAGTAACATGCAATCCCTACCTTGGATATTAAATGAAGCAAAACTTCCCTGACTGATTTCACGAAACGATCAAATTTCTTATTATTAGATATTGCCAAGAGTACATAATAATTATGCCACTAGGCACACTCCCTGCTGTCAGGGCAAAACCTATGCGTTGAACCCTCCTCGCAAATTAGACCCAAAGTCGAAACAGGGGTCCTCTATGTTTACGTGCTTAAGGGGGGGGGGGTCGCCAGGTACCAAATTTTATAGTCACCGATTTAGCTCATTTTCAGGTATAACATACCCACGTATGTGTCCAAAAACAAGACAAATTTTTAGAGTCCAGGGTCAATCCAGTTAAGAGATATTGCAGTTAAAGTCCCTACAATTTAATATTTACGCCAGTATACCTCTATGAGGGTTTCGAAGTCGTGTACACATAGGATGACAAAGGACTACGGCCTAACCAATACATCCAATTAACGTGTCTATCTGGGGCTATTCATCGTCGTACAAATGACAATGATACGCCAAGTAGCTGCAAGTAATGGTGCCTGAAAGATTTGATCAAGCTCATTCCGACTGTTATTTACTTCAAACTTTAACCCGCTCTACTGCTTTATAGAGACTTGGCGCAAGAAGATAAAATGTTCATGACATCGAGAGCTTCAATTTGATATTAAATTTGGCTATATTTGGAAAATTTGCCATTTTTTGACTATAGGCCTCCGTCATCGAACTGAGGCATGCATCCAGAGTTCAACACCAAAAATTGCAGTGAAACACGGCACACACATCTTCCTTTAATAGGTTGTAGGATACTGAGCATCTCATAGAATAAACTACTATGTCGGACTTCCGTAAACGAAGGTAAGTATTCAGTGTGTGATGTCTAGGCCTAAATTAGCGAGAGAGAGAATTAGAGTGAGTAGAATACTAAACTCCAGAACTGGCCTAAGCGACCATCACTCCTAAGGTAAAACAAAGAGACCACGAGACTAATTTACTTCCAAATTACTATCACGACTGCAACAATTCACGGCTGTGCACTGTGCTTACAAGAACGGGTAAAACGAGATACAAAAAAGCACGAAGAGCCCATGGGAGGGTGTCACCCTGCTCCCAACCTTACGACTAAGTTTACCCCCTCCCCCCCCTTACCAATCTGAAGCGATGACAAACCACACACTGCCTGACTTTCAGCTAAAACGCTATTTGATGTAAATTATGCAAATTATGTTATGCAAATGAGTTTGTTGCGCTCACGAGCGTTTCTCTACACAATGTTTCTGTTAACTAGTAGATAACATCCCACAATGTGCAAATAGGCACACCAAATTTGGTTGTGTGGCTTTCATCCGACGTATGGACCATTATATTAAAAATTTGAAAAAATGGCGTATTTTGAGGCAAAACGCCAACGCGGTGACCAAAAGTGTGATCTACTTCCAAGTCTACTTCTACTTCCAGATCTACTTCTACAGCATGGATTGTGCGTATCTATACGCGAAATTTGTGTAGTGAATGAGTAGTTCAGGGCATGACGTAACATTTCTTCGGTGGCATTTTTGTAAGTCAGAATTGAGCAAAAATCGACTTCATCCAAATTTGAAAACTTCTAGAAAGCCGCTGAGCTCACGCAAAACACCGCATATAGATATTCAGACGCTACCTAGTCCAGATTAACATCATGTCAAGTTACAGCTCATTTGTTCTTACACAGCGCTCAAACCTTTGGTCACCGCGAAATTTTCCTAACTTTTTCGTTTTCCTATGTTTAACACATGTCGGGGTCACCTTTGGAGGACTATTGTGAATGATAGGGAAAGTTTTGTAACAGAGTAGAGTGAAATGTAGAGTTTGTGAAATTGTTAGAACTTTAGGAGATTCACACATCTGATTCATGTGAATCGTATATCATATATGTATCTGCTGTTGATTGATTACAGTCGCGTTATATCACATTATAAATAGAACCCATGAACAATCTTAATCAGTTTGCACCACCGGCGCCCTTTCTTGAGTGCCCCGGTGAGCCACCACTTCCGCGGTATCAATGGAAGAAACGATTCGAAACATATCTAATCGCAACTGGAGCGGGAGAATATCCAAACCGAAGGAAAATTGCAATCCTTCTCACGTGCCTTGGAACCGAGGGACATCGAATCTACCAATCCCGCCCCCATCTGAACAATAACAATAATAACATTCCTAACGAGGAAAACTATGACGATGTACTACGTAGACTCGTCTAACATTTCGCTCCAAAGACAAACGTCGTCGCCGCACGTCACACTTTTCGGCAACGCTTTCAGCAGAATGGCAAATCAATCGACACCTACTATGCTAACCTTTGCTCCCTATCAAGCCGATGCGAGTTCGGTGAACCCGAAGAAATGATAAGAGATCAGCCGGTGTCCGGGATCAACTATTTGAAGATATCTGATGGAACAACAACTAACTGTCGGAAGAGCCCTACAAATGATCTGACAATTCGAAACTGCCAAGAAAGATGCTGCTCAACTCGACAAGAAAGAAAGTGAGACTGTTAAGGCTGTTTCGCGGCGTCGACGTTCACAACCACAACATTCCAAGCCGAAGACATATTCATCTGTCTGTTTCCGGTGTGGAAATGACCATCGCAGTAACAAAAATCAGTGCCCTGCAATCAACGCCGAGTGCCACTTTTGCGGCAAACCGGACATTTTGAAACGATCTGCAAAAGTAAATCTCAACAACGCAAGAAAGTTCATGCAATTACCACTCAATCTGCTGAAACCGTCGACAGCGAACCAGATAGCACTGACTCTGAAAAGTCAAACCTGCAAGTTCTTCAGGTTCAAGCCATCTCAGACACAAAGGAAATCACCTGTACCCTCGACGTGTATTTATCGCCCGGCCAACCTATAAAGAAAACCTACCTGGTTGACACTGGTTCTGGCGTATCACTTCGGAGTTGGAGTGAATACCAGACCTTTTCCGACACTATCCCCTCCTGAAAACAAACACTCGTTTGATGTCCTATGGAGGCGATCCTTTAACAGTCCATGGTTACAGTAACCTACCTGTATCCTATAAAGATCAGCATATCAACGCTAACTTTACCGTAGCCAATGGGTCAAAACCTCTGATCGGACGTGATATCATCAAGGCCCTCCACATAAATGTTGAAGGAGCCCTCTTAACCGTGAACACCATCACAAAGCAAGATCTAAAGGACACATACCACAACTGTTTTCTCAACAGCTAGGTGAGATAAAAGGGTTTGCTCATCGAATCTTGTTGAAACCAGATTCCAAACCCATGTGCCAAAACTTAAGAAGAGTACCTTTAACTCTTAAACAGGGAGTGTCTGCTGAACTACAAAACTCGAAAAAGACGGAGTCAGTGAGAAGATGAATGACCAGAATGGGTGCACGGGATAATAGCTGTAGAAAAACCGAATGGAAAACTCCGAATCTGAGTAGATTTACAACAGTTGAACAAATGTGTCGTTCCTGTTCGATTTCCACTACCCAACACCAAAGAAGCGATTACAACACTCAGAGAAGGAACTATATTTTCCAAGCTTGACCTAAGCAAAGCCTACTTCCAGATGACATTGCTACATGAAAGCCGCCATTTGACCGCTTTCATAACCGAAGATGGCCTCTATCAATTTCGCCGTCTTCCCATGGGATTAACTTCATCTGCTTCTGTCTTCCAGAAAATGATGCAGGAAATTCTTGCCGGAATACCGGGGTAATCGTTTACCAAGATGATATCTTGGTCTCCGGTAGAAATCAAGAAGAACATGATAAAAGGCTACATCAAGTCCTACAACAGCTCGATAAAAGAAATGTTCGTCTGGAAATTGACAAACTGGCATTGCATCAGAGACAGCTAGACTTTCTGGGACACAGACAGTCTAGAGAAGGGATTAAACTGTCATCGAAGAACACAGATGCCATTCTCAAAGTACCAATCCCAACAGATTCAAGTACCCTAAAAACATTTCTAGGGGTTTCCGCTTTCTATCTCAGATTTATCAAAAACTTTTCCACCCTTTCTGAGCCTCTACGTAGATTAACACTACCAGATGCCAAATTCGAATGGACAAGTGAACAACAAAATACCTTTGATCAAATCAAATTAACTATCGCTAATTCCCCCAGTTTGGGATACTTCCATCCAAACACTGAGACAGTAACGACAGATGCATCAGGGATCGGACTGGGCGCTGTCCTCATCCAGAAGCAAAACGGTAAAGAAAGAGTGAGCGCTTTCGCCTCTAGAACACTCAGTCCTACAGAGAAGAATTACTCAACCTGCGAACGCGAAGCACTGGCTTGTGTGTGGGCCAGACAGAAGTGGCACAGCTGTCTGTGGGGTTTCCCGTTTGTGCTGCAAACAGATCATCAAGCCCTTACCTTCTTGCTGGAATCCAATGGCAAGGGGCACCGATCAATGAGAGTTGCTCGTTGGTATGCCAGGCTTCTACCCTATAGCTACACCGTTAAGTACAAGCCAGGAAGAGAAAACGTCACCGCTGATTTGTTATCAAGGCTTCCCAACCCCAACGAGAGATGGGATACTAAAGCAGAAGAACAGAAAATCGTGGCGAGTGGCGACTTTATCGGCCGTAACCACCGACGAATTTGAAGCAGAAACCGAATCTGATGCAACATTGCGTCAAGTTAAAGATTTCATCCTCAGAGGCTGGCCGCAGAAAAAACGATTACCGCAAGGCTTGCTACCGTGCTACAAAATCAAATATGAACTTTTCCTAAATGCAGGTTGCATTTGCAGAGGAGGACAACTCATGGTGCCCACAAACTTGCAATCAAGAATCCTACGTTTAGCCCATGAAACCCATCCTGAAATAACAAAGACTAAACAGCTGTTGCTAGATTCCTTTTGGTGGCCATGCATATCCCGTCAAGTTGAAGATCTGATGAAAGACTGTTGGATTTGCAGCATGAGCGACAAGAGTGCTAAGCCACTACCTAACACTACCCAAGAATTTCCGGAACTATCACAGCCCTGGGAAAGACTGAGAATTGACGTCATGGGACCCTTTGCCCCGGCCCCTGTTAATTCACGTTACCTTCTGGTTGTTTGCGACCACTATACCAGTTGGCTGGAAGCAGCATCAAGCAATCGGGTAACTGCCTCAACCGTTGTACAATTTCTTCAGTCCATCTTCTCATCTTCTTGGCCTTCCAAAAGAAATAGTATCAGACAACGGTCCCCAATTCACCAGCCTAGAATATGAAAACTACCTGAAGGAGAAAAACATTTCAAGAAAACTCACAGCCGTTTACAATCCGCAGGCAAATGGCAAAGTGGAAAGGATGAACAGAGTGTTGAAAGAGAGGTTGCAATGCTTATTGCTAGAAGGGAAAAGCTGGAAGAACTCTCTGACACAGATCCTGCACAGTATTCGTTTTACACCTACTTCAACTGGCCCGGCTCCCGCTGAACTAATGTTGAGCTACAGTGCCCGTACCAAACTCACGATCCCATTCCAAGATGCACAGAAACAACCAGCGAAGAAAAGTGCGAAACCCTTGAAACATGTTAAAAGAAAACGCGCGAGTAGGAAACAGCCAACACGTGCCTAAACAGCGATACAAGAGGGAGATTTTGTAAGGTACTGATTACCTCAAGTTAAGAAAGGATGCCTTCGCTATAGTCATCCAAAGAAAGTCACTCAGCTGAAGGGCAAAAAGACTGTTCAATTAGACGATGGAAAGGTCTGGAACTTCAGGAAACTGTGTAAATCCGAACCACTGCGACAAAGAGATGAAAGTCTTGATCCGGCAGAATTTCCATGGATTGAACCTCAGCCATTCGAAGACTACCTGAACCTGTACCAAACCTCCCGATCCAACAGGTTCCTCTCCCTGCCTTACGACGGTCACAAAGAGCTCGCCAACCTCCGAACCGTTATAACCCAGATACAAGAGAGTATGAAAGAAGAATCTATAATGATTAAAAATTGTGACTAACTGCTTTAAAAAGGGGAAATGTAGAGTTTGTGAAATTGTTAGAACTTCAGGAGATTCACACCTCTGATTCATGTGAATCGTATATCATATATGTATCTGATGTTGATTGATTACAGTCGCATTTTGCAACAAACGCAACTGTCCTGTCTGTTTTTACTACAAAATATGTGAAAATGAGAAAAATCGGAGATGGTCGAAAATTGTCGACCCCCTCCCGCTTAAGGGGGGGGGTCACTTTGGTCAAAAATCGATAGTCACGGATTTCGCTCATTTTCACACATAATATGCCCCCATATGTTCTCAAAAATAACTTAGAATATTAGCGTTCGAAATCCAACTGTGACAGAGTTATTCAGGTTCAAAGCCGGAAAACTTGAAAATTCCGGTGATGAGCCCTGCAAGGTCAGGTGGAGACCAAACGCGACCGAAAACAGGGTTAACCGATACACCAAATTAAAGCCTTTACTGAGGTAATATTTAAGTGCAGACGTGGCTCAAGGCCAGCTATCCAGGCGTTCATAATGCATGCTTGAGTGCTGCACTGACCTAACCTTGCAGGACTGTCCAGTATAACTTTGACTCGTTTTATCTTGCACAGACAACATTTTAGACCCATGGTTGTATAAGAGAAGTTGCTCCTCGTTCTATTAGCTATCGATTGATACCCATTTTGTCTATATTTGGAAAAATTTTAAAATTGACATTTTTCACCTATAAAGATCAAAGGTGCCGCCACAGCAGCATGTTCAATATTGACGAATTGTTGTTGACCACATTATGTGACAGACATAGACATATTAATTAATTTGCCAAGTTTGGTGAGTTTACCACATAATGAGTGAGAAATTATCAAAAGAATGTGAAAATTATGGAAAATGGCCATTTTTAGCAAAATTTGCTGTTTTTGTGGCAAGTTTTTTGAGCTTACTGTAGATGATAGAAACATGCGAGTACTTTCATAAGACGTGGTTTTATGCGTAGAGTGCAGCTATCTATTGGCTGTTTCTGTAGCTTTTGCCAATCGTTCAGGACAAGCAAAAGAGTACCGTAGTTTTTCATGGTCCAAAAATGGCCGATTTCCAAATTTCTGACTTTAAAAATTCGCCAAAAATCCAATACTGAACAGAATCGCTTCAGAGGAGATAGCTGCACTCTGCAATATGTCGTTAATGGTTCTGAAAAGGTTTCAGAGTTCTGACTCTTATACAGCAAAAAATTTTTCTGCCACAAACTTTTTAACCTAACTTTTTCATTTTCCTATGTTTAACACATGTCGAGGTCACCTTTGAGGGCCTGTACATAACGATAGAAGCAATATTTCGCAAAACGCTCTTGTCTTGTTTCGCGGACACATGGGGACTACAAAATATGTGAAAAATAGCAAAATCGGAGATGGTCGAAAAATCGGCAAAAAAGTGACCCCCCCCCCTTAAGCTAAAAAACACAGTTTGTGCGAATTTGTTCTGCATCGGGCTTTAGAAGACTAGCACGTGAATTTCTTTGAGTGATGTATGTATGCATATGTAAGTATGTACATATGTATGTATGTAAGTATGCATGTATGCATGTATGTATGTATGTATGTATGTAAGTATGCATGTATGCATGTATGTATGTATGTATGTATGTATGTATGTATGTATGTATGTATGTATGTTATGTATGTATGTATGTATGTATGTATGTATGTACGTATGTATGTATGTAACAAAAAATAAAAGTTGGATAACTTCCCTATTCTTATTCTCTTATTCCTTAAGCCCAGTTCATACTTTTTGTGCTTTTGTGCTTTGTGCTTTTGTCCTTTTCTATGAGTGCTTTGTGCTTTGTCCTTTGTGCTTTGTCCTTTGTGCTTTGTCCTTTGTGCTTTGTCCTTTGTGCTTTGTGCTTTGTGCTGATGAGGATGGATTCATACTTCTCGTGGGGACAGCAAAGCACAAGTCACAAGATTTAGTCACCAGACTACTGAAACATAAAGAGTATCCACATTCAGCCACGAATTGAATAGAAAAGCAAGTTGCAGCAACGTAAATCAAAAAATCAAGACACTTTGATAAATCCTAAACCACATATTTGTCATAGTAATTTAGCAAGTGCCTGTAAGAAACAGCAGAAAATGTTTGAAACAATATTTGTTAGTCGAAATAATAACAAAAATTTCCAAAGTAAGTATATTGAAATCATTCAGTAAATTCAATGCAAACAATCTAGTGTATACTGGTAGATTATTTTTTATTTATATAACTTTCCTATTTTCGATCATTTTTCATTTTAATTTTCAGTTCAGTTTCATCATTTTAATTTCAGTGTACACGTCTTCTTTGCTACCGTATTCGGCGGTCTCTTCTGATTCCACGCCTTCTCATTTCTATTGGCTGACGTCAATAATGCTGGAATTTGATTGGCTGAGCACAAAAGCACATCTCAAAATGTTGAGCTCGGCTCAACATTCGAAAGCACACCCGAAAGCACAAAAGCACAAAAGCACAAAGCACAAAGCACATTTTGGAAGTATGAATTAGAAAAGTACAAAGCACAAAGCACTGTGCTTTTCCAAAAAGTATGAACCGGAAAGCACAAAGCACAAAGCACAAAGCACAAAAGCACAAAGCACATGAAGTATGAACCGGACTTTATTCTCTTTATTGTTCTGATTCCTTATTCTTGAGTGACATAACCAACTCTGGCTCAGCTATGGCTTCTGGGCTCAAGGGAGTCAGTTAAATTGCAGAAAAGTTAAAGGGGTCCATGTTTTGGCTCATTTTTAGGACGTTCAGTTCAGCGATATCGTCACTCGATTGAGATGTTCCAAAGGTCTACGCTTTATTTTGTTGAAATAAACATAATCATGTTTTCAAAAGCATTTATGCAATCATTTCCAACCAGTAAACGACAAACAGAATGGCGTTTTTCCTGTGTCCAATTTCTGTTATTCTTTTTTCAGTATCACATAGAAGGCATGAATCACTGCCGGTATCCAGAAAATCAGCGACAGAATCACGTTGATCAGCACGTCCAGATCGCAGGTGCACTTTCCCTTGTGCAAACAGAGACTACACGGCTGCAACACAAACAATAATAATTGCAGGCACACTGCAGCGCTTCTACCAGGGCTGGTGGTCCAAGAGGAAGCCGAGTTTCCAGGTTACCCCCAGTGCTAAAATTTTTAAAACTTGACCAACGGAGTACCCCTAGTACTAAATTTTTTAAAACTATACCAACTGAGCTGAAATTTGGTATAGGGACTTTTCGCGCCGAGTTCAAATATCGCAAAATTTTTCGATTTCGCGAAATTAGAATTTTATTCGATTCGCAAGGGGGGAACCAAGAGAACCGAAAAATGTTTTGTCCTCGATTTTGCTGACACGTTGTATACAGGGATTTTCTGGGTCGGAGAACACGATTTTGCAGTCCATTTTCCGATTCAGCTTTTCGTTAACTTGATATGAGCTTAAGTTGTTGGTTTCTGTGACCGAGAAAAACCCAATAAGCAAACTTTCAGCAAAATCGAAGACTAAAAATTTCGGTTCCTCTTGGTTGCCCAATGAATTTCGCGAAATCAAAGAATTTTGCTGAATTTGAACGCAGTTTTCTACCAATACCCATATCAAATTTCAGCCCTTTTGGTCAAGTTTTATAAATTTTAGCACTTGGGGGGTTATCTGGAAAAGACCCCAAACTTGTACACACAAAACCAGGACCTAGGAGAGAAAGAAGGGAAAAGGAATGTTCAGCTTTTCATTCAGGATTGAAAGTAAAGAATTGGACCAGTCGGGGTTCAAACCATGGCCCTGGCCGGGACAGACGTGCTACCACTACACCACAGGACCGTTAGCTGAACTCCCATATCATTTTTATCAATCTTTCCTATGCCTGCTTCCTTTACAACACCTAAGGTCGGCTTCAAGAAAAGTTTTAGAATTTCAAAGTTTGACGTTAGTCGACGTTAACCTGAGATGTTGCAAACCTAACGTTGACAGTTATATTAATTTGGCAGTTTAGAACTAGTCAACAAAGCCTTCAAAGTTTTTAAAACTCACGATTTCAACAACATTTTATTTAGTTAAATAATAAATTACGACTTAAATAAATAAATATACACAAACATAATAAATAAAAATAAGTGTGTAATAACTTGCTAAGCTTAGGAACTCTGTCAAAAATAAATCGTAATTTTAAACGTATCTACGATTTTCTACTACGTTTCTAAAACATAGTAGTGGCTTTCTTCAATCGCAGTAACTTTTTAAGCTACTACGATTTCAAGTCGTAACTACGTTTTATGAAAAGCCGTATGGGTCATAAAAACTGGCATAAAAACTAAGTTGTACACTTGCTTGCGCTTATGCACGAACGTAAGTTCAAGCAGAAACTATTTCAGCAGCAAGTTTTTATCACAGCTTAAGGAGTCCAGCGGTCTGCTACAATTTTTTTTAGCAAAAACGTAGTTTCAAGTGAATGAAATCGTAGCAGACACTTAAAACGAAACGTAAGTGATACAACGTAGACTACGTTATTATTTTTGACAAAGTTCCTTAATTCGAGTCTACGCTGTGAATATGTAATGTGGGTAATAACGTCCCCGTTATCACCCCCCTTCCAAGCCCTTTCCTATTTCCCACTTTCGCTATTTTTCCTAAAACTCCCCCAAAATTCCCCAAATTCCCCATAAATATTGTATTTTTATAATTGTTGGGAAGTCCGATAATTATGTATTATTTTGTGTGTAAACCCCTCCCCTAAATATTGTGCAGTGCTAACTTTATGCTCACTTCTTGAAAATTATTTAAAACCACCTATTTTTGAGCGTAAACTTAACATTGCACATATTTTCCCTTTTGTGTTGGCTTAGCGAAGATAGACCCTCCCGTTCCCAACGCATATCAAAATTCTCCTTGAATGATGACATCACCTTTTAGTCAGTTGGGAGTTTTCAAAGTTACCGAGCGGTCGCATCATTGAGATCGGGGCCCCACCCCCATTTTTCTACACCTAAAGAGTAAGTCTCCGTTTTTGTCTTTTTTTCCCCTTTTAAACCCTTCTAACTTATTTCCTACTTATTTTTGGTGTTATAAACCCCCTTCTGTTACTTATCTCTAATCTACTTCTAACTCCCCTCCCCTTTTCCCTTTTCCTCCTGAATAGCGGGGTTGCCCCCGTTTCCCTCCCCCGGGTCTAACTTCTCTAGCAAAGTCCCCTCCCCCATTTTACTTTACTGTGTCTCTGCCCTAATTGTTGCTGGTCCCCCTTCCATTCGTCTCTGTTCCCTTTGTGCCCCTTAGTTCTGTTATTGTGCGGGAAGTCCGCTGTACCTTGTCTGTCTTGTCCGGATACCGCCGGACGGACTCTCCTGTTGTAACCTTGTCCCATATTGACCCATTAAACTGCCAGTTGTCTTGTTTAATAACCTTTTATTATTAATTTTTACTAGGTCTTGATCTCTTTATTTAGCTAAGTAGAGCTCTGGGAGTAGCCCGGAGCTGTATTATAACTGAGCCCTTTTTGTGCGTGTGTGTGTCCCCGAATTTTGCTAGGCGCCCCGTTGGCGTCCCCCAAAAATTGTCCAGTCCCCCCTTGGCGAGGCAAGTCGGTGGTAGAGAGCCGCCTGGACTAAATATCTCCACCCGCAGTCGCAGGTCAGCGTCTTGCGCACGGTTCCACTTGTAAAACTGGGGCTTGAGCTCAGCGGTTAAAATCCCTAGCTCCCCCATATTTTACATTAGGCTGCCAGCTCTAGGCTCTCCCCTTTTTATTTTTTTTCCCCCTGAAATATTTTTTCCTATTTCCCCCCTAAATTAATTTTTTCTAGGCCCCCCCCCTAGTCCAAAAATTTTTTTTAGAGCCCCAAATTATTTTTTCCCTCTGCCTACTACCTGTAAAGTTTCCCCCCCCCCCTATCCATTTTCCCTAATATTGACTGGATTCGCCGGTCTCATATACCCATTCCCCCCGTGTGGATTCACAAAGGTCTGCAATTGACGTCATTCCCAATTGCAAACCTTTGTGTTAAATTTTTGGCCCGCCCCCGCACCGCTTGAGTCCTTATCAGGCGCCTGACTTCTTGGGTCCTTTGAAGGCCCGCCCACGCATCGCTTAAAGTCCCAGTCAGACGCCTGACTTCCTGTCAATTCCCCCGTGAATTTTATTAGTCCCGTTTGCCTTTTTGTTGACGAGTAGTGTGTTTATTTTATTCTCGTGCCTAATTTCGTGTCGTGTTATTTTTTTCCTACCTGTTGGAAATTTATTTATTATAGTTGGGCAGACCAACTTTTCCCTTAGATTATCACCAGGACCACGCCAGGTGATAATCTACCCCTACTTATACCAGCAACTCCCTACCCGCCCTAAATCTATACCAAAGTGCCCCTCCCCACCCCAAAAATTTTTGGGAGGGAACTATAAAATTTTGTAAAATTTGGTCAGATTCCAGGACCCGCCCAGGAATCTAACCCGGTATTGTTGGCCCTTGTCAGCCCCAATTGGTGGATTGCTGCTATCCCTTGGACGGATTCCCCGAAAATCCAGGTCGATCCGGAGACCGACCCAACCCCCGAATTTTGGCCTGAAATACGTACGTATTATTGGAGTTTCGTTCCCTTGGCCTGGAAACCCCTGACCCGCCCTAGTTATATACGTATATCGTCTCAAAAGCCCCTTTTTGTCCCCAAGTTCTGCCCAAATTTTTGATATACGTATATAACTAACTCGGTAAGTGTTTTGTTTTTTTTTCTTGTGTTTTGTTAATAATGGATAATCACCTCCCTGACGATGACCCCTTTGACAGTAAACCCAGAGTGGCCCGATCTCCTGACCCTCCCCCTCCTGACCTTGGGGCCGTGGGCGGAAGTTCTGGGCAGCACGGATCTTCTGTTCGCATCCGCCTCGGGTCAGGACTGAGTCCCGAGGACGATCTACACCCCTCGTCGGACTCCCCCCAGGACGGAGGTAGAGGAAGCCCCTCCCGTCATGATTCCACGGTCCATCTGGACGGTTCCGACCCCAGTGAAGAAGATAAATTGCGTACCCGAAGCCAGTGGAAAAAATACCAAGAGCAGCTGGCCCGGCTGATCGGCGAAGCCCCTAACCCCAAAAACCCCATTTTTGATCGTCTCACTGATTCGGGCCCCGCCCAATCACGAGTGAGAAAATCCATGCCCTCCCTTATCCGACCCAGAGCTACCTCTGAGGGAGCTCAAAAACCCCAAAATCGCCGGTCTAGCCAGCATTGGGGCCTGGCCTCTCCCTCATCCGGCTTGATGTGGGACAAGTCGGGTGATCTACGGAACCGTCAGAATTATGACGATGGGACGCCCCCCTGGCCTCACAGGGGTCCTACCCCTCTACCTCCGGAAATTCAGCAGATTCAGCCCCACCCCCCAATCCCACTCCCCTGGAACAGCCGTCCGGAAAGCCCCAACCCAAGAAAAAACCCGCTCTGGGTTTTTGTCCCAAAGTTCCGGCGTGTCCTGGCTGGGCCCCCCTACGCATAGAACCCCTTATGAAGACCTCGACGACCAGATTGGTAAGTCGGTCCTGGCCCAGCAGGTACGCCATATGACCCGGGAAATGTGGGTTTTTCTGTATCAAAACCATCCCAGGGTTTATACAGAATTCCTCGAGATTGTGGCGGCCATCGAAGAGGATTCCGACGTGAAACCCCCACCCGAACCAAGGACGAGGGGGCAGCCCCCTAGCCGTCCAACCCCTCCCCACGGCGATTCTCCGCCGTCATCCGACTCGGAATCCGGTGACGATGGCCCCACATTCCCATTTCGCCCCCGGGCCCAAAGCGATACTCGGGCTAACCGACCTACCCGCCCTCCCTTTTCCCGGAGACGCCCTGACCCCCGACTGCACACCAGGGAAGCCCAGGTGGAGCAGTCCAACCTGTCCACGGCGCGACACGTGGCTGAGTACCTAAAGGCCTTTAAGGGAACGAAACCATTCCTAGGCCCCCAGAGCCAGATCAAGTTTACGACCTGGATTTCTAACTTCAAGGACACGGCTCGTGTCCATGAAGTCCCTCCCCACCTCCTCCACAGAATTCTGTGGCAGTTCCTTGACGATTCCGTCAAGGAAGCCCTCCATGGCCCTAACCTACCCGATTCTTTTGAAAAACTGGTGGACATTTTGAAGCAATTATACGAACCCATTCCCACAACGGTCGAGCAGTATGCCGACCAATTTTACCGCCGAAGGCAACAACCCTCGGAAAAAGCCCACCAGTACGTAACGGCCCTCCGACTTTTGGCGGTAAAGGCCTTCCCCTCCGCTGGTATCCGGGAACGTGACCGGAAAATGGCTGAACAGTTCAAATCCGGTCTGAGGGAAGCCCTCAGGATCCGGGTGGCTGGTCAGCTAGCCGAAATGTCCTATTGGCCCCAAAATGAGCAGAGTTCCATGATCGACCGAGCTCTGCTTATTGTCCAGTCCGTCGAGCGGGCCATGGAGGAAGAAACCCCGCCCCTAGCCTTTGTGGCTCGAGCTTATGACGACCCTTTCGAAGACCCTGATTACCTTGATTACCCCCCAAATTCCCCGGAGCGAGAGGCCTATGCAGCAGAAATGCGTATGGCACCGCCCTACCCCCCTCAAGCTCGAGCCCAATACCAACAGCCCCGTTTTCCCCGATCTCAGAACCCTCGTCCCAACTCTAATTATAGGTCTGGCTATAATTATCCCTCCAACTCTGGTCCCCGCCCCAATAACCCCAACCAGAGGCCATACGGACCTAGATTGTGCTTCTGGTGTGTGAAGGAAGGGCATGGTTGGATCCAATGCCCCGACCGGATCCGAGCAGTCCAGAACCTGGGTCCAAACCACCCCGGGTTTTTACGTATGTTGAGTAACCCTAAGGTGGCTGTCACGGATCAGCCGCTGAACCCGTCCCAACCCCCTGACCAACAAGGAGGTGCCCAGAACGACCTCCCACCCCCACCCAGGAGCCAGAGACCCCCTGGCCTTTTTCAGAACCAGGGAAACGCCAACCAGGGGCGTCCTCAGTAAACCCTGGAGGGCGCCCCCGGCAACCCTCCTATGCTGTAAATATGGTCCTCGCCTTTACTAATAATCCCCCCTCATCTAACCCAAACGCCCATGAACCTAACCCCTCAGCCCCTCCCCCTGAATTTTACCGAACAGACTCCCTATCGGGATCCTCTTGTTCAACGGATTATACCCCGTCCCCTCCCCCCAAGAGCGGACTGCCTAGTCTGTTCGACCATATTGCTGAACCCCCCTACCCTGTCCGACGTAGCCTTTCCTTTCTGGAACCCAAGCAGGTCAGGGTTTGTCAGTGGAGGCCCACAGAGGAGCTGGTCAACATGTACGGAGGATTTCCCGGCGGCGGGGATTCCGTCCGCTATGGCAATGGCCTGCTCCGCCCCAACTGGTTCTGGTCTGAATGGAAACAGACCATGGGCCTCCAGGCCGTGTCCGCCCAATATCAGGAGATTTGCAACAACCCCAGTTGCAAATATTGTATACGCAGGAAGCGTCAGAAGAAGCGTCGTCAGGTCTGGTTCCCCTCCCACGATTTGGTTATGGCCAATGGTGGGTACCCCGGCGGCGGGAACCTTATCAGGGATAAGGAAGGTAATACCCGTCCCTATAAGTTTTGGAATCGGTGGCGGAAACAGGTGAAACCTTTTGGAGACGGGGGAGACCAGTCTCGCAAAAGGCCACCTTCGTCCGCCCCTACCCAAACTGACCCGCCGATCCCAGTTTTGGACCACGCCAAAACTCCCCCAAACCCCCTGCCGACCTCAGTCTTGGACCACACCAGACTTCCTCTAACCCCACCCCAGCAAGAGAATCATGATTTTCATCATGATTCCTATTCTCCCTCGACCTTTCACCCGCCTCTTACCGGGGCAAATCTGGTGCTGTTGAGTGATAAGCGGGTTAAAAGTCGGCAGTGGAAACCCGCCCGGCATTCCTATAAACCCCAGAAAGCGACGAAGAAGATCCAAGTGGATCTCATCGACAATGTCCCTCCCCTAAAAGATCCACTGCTGACTACCCCACCCCTCTCTAGACAAAACCGGAAAAACGTACGTATATCCGATGACGTACGTACCCATTCCCCCCCTAACTTCCAACAAAGCCCTGGGGAGATCTTGCCGTCCACCTCTGGTCAGCAAGACCCCCCCAGCGCCTCACAGCACCAGGATATCCCCACTTCCCGGGATAACGATGACTTGGCCTCCCGGTTACGTAACCTACGTAACCCTGACGACGCCCCCTCTGGAACAAACCCTGACCCCATCCGCCTCCTGCGGAATAAAGGGGACAATTCGTGGCGGCTCGCCCCCCGCCATTCTAAAAGCGCCCGCCACGACTCTGTCCCCCCAACCGCAACCTCTGCTAATCCCTTTACCCCGGAACAGTGGGCACCTTATTTCGAATTGGGTGATATGTTCCAGGAAGTCCGCGAGGAGCTGAACGAGGTTGAGGCAGCTCAAAACGAAGTGTTAACCTCTGTGGGCCACGCCACTAGAAAGGCTAACGAAGACTTCCATACCACCATGACCCAGGTCCGCAGGAAAGTCGACGAGTTCGAGAACTTGCTTTTCGACTTCATGGCCATGGACCGCCGCCGGACGGAAGAGCTGGAAGCATCTGGCCAACTCCGTCTCCCCAATATGTCCATTTGGACTGACCCTCTACCTCAACCTCAGCGCCCTCAGTCCGACCCCACGACCAATAAGACCGCTCCAAAATCGAAGAAAACCCGGTCCCCTACCCATAAACGGTCCCTTTCTGAGGGGGAAGCCCCCTCTCAATCCGAAAAACCCATTTCTCCTACCCAACCCAGATCCCCCGAAAAAACCCCGCCCCCTTCGCTTCCTCCGGACCCAACGCAATGTTTGGAGGAGGAGGCGCAAACCTTGGACGCCTCACCACCCAAAAGCCCGCCCCCTAATCCCATCAGAGAAGCGGTCCAAGCCGTTTTGATGGGCAATACGTCCTTTTTCGCGTCGCAATGCTCCCGTATTGCTCTGCGGAAAAGCCCCCTAATCCTGGTGAGTGTGTCCGGGGTCAAAGCCATTGCCCTTGTAGACTCCGGGGCCAATATTTGCCTCATATCCAAGGCATTTTTCGACCGCGTAAATGCCTCGGGTATTCTCTCCCTTTCCCTGGACACTGCGACGGTGGCCAAAGTGTCCACTGCCGCAGCGGGTTCCACCCTTCAAATAGTCGGCTCTTGCGAACTCCCTTTTGTTTGCAATAACCATAAATTCAGTTTCACCTTCCATGTAACCCAAGGGTTACACCAGGACGTCATAATTGGTTATGACTTCCTGGAAAGAGCCGACTGGTCCATTATCCCAAAAACCCACTCCCTCCGAACTCCTTACTGGGAGACGCCCCTCCTGACCCCGGAAGAACTACAGGCCCTGGCTAACAAGTTTAGCATTCAGACCGCCCTTAGCGTTTTCTTCTGTATGAGGGAGAAGAAAACCCTACAACCCCGGTCTGAAGCTATGGTCCCCGTGCGCTGTCTTGTCGACGGCGCAAAGCAACCCAACTGCTACCAAGCAGTCCTTTTTGAACCCGACCCGGAACTTATGGAGCGGTATGAGGTCTACCCTGTCCCTGGTGTCCTCGAAACGTCGGACAAGGTCACCTATATCCGTGTCTATAACCCCCACGACTGTCTGGTTGACCTCCCTAAAAATCTGTCCCTCGGCGAGGCCGAGCCCATCACCCCCATTCAGGAGGCTGACGGACGTCAGTATGCGACGGAATGGGGGGTGAACCTACTCCAACTCCAGGATAGTCTGCAATCCTGGACAGACCATCCGGCTATACGGGCAGCCCAGTGTAGCCCTCCCTCTCCCCTACCCTACCCCAGTGAAAAGGACAGATTTTTGCCCGGAGGTACACCGGACCCCACGGATATGATGGAACCCGATCATTCCCCGGTAAAGTGGGTTGACCCCACTATTTATTGCCTCCAACTTCCCCAAACAGCTTCGGAAGCCGAAGTTGTCCCCACTACCCCTTCCCTGAATACTGACCCCGTGACTTGTCACCTCGAGGAGATGACGGAAGCCGAGGTTCTTTTTGCGGATGCCTCGGAACCCCCGGCAGACGAATTTTTCCTGCCGGATGCCCCTTCCCAGGAACAGTTGGAGGCAAACCCACCCCAACCCAGTACCTCTGAACAATTGGATCCAGCCCCTCTCCCTTCAGAGCAGGGTCTGCGCGGGTTTAACGACTTGCATTACTCGGCAGACACCATGCTACCCCAACCCCTCCCCTCCATGGAAGAACGCGTCAAGTTCATCGAGGAAAATGTGGATTTCGCCGCTATGGACCTCGATGAACACTTCAAAAACGGCCTTAAACGCCTCCTTGTCGAGTATTTTGATGTTATTGCCCGCCCCGGAAACCCCGGGCGGACGAAAGTGGACCAGCACATCATAGATACCGGCAAGGAGGGCCCCATCAAAAGCCGGGCGTACCGAAATAATCCGAAGGACAAGGCCGAGATTGAGAAACATATCAAAGCCATGCTCGACGAGGGCGTGTGCTCCCCCTCCACTTCCCCCTGGTCCTCACCCTGCATTTTGGTCGGGAAAAAGGACGGGTCTACCCGTCTTGTCATCGATTACCGCCGCCTCAATAAAATCACGAAGAAAGATAATTACCCCCTCCCCAAAATCGATGAAATTCTCGACCAATTGCAGGGTGCGAATATCTTTTCCACCATTGACCTAGCCGCCGGTTACTGGCAGGTGGAGGTCTACCCCGAACACCGCGAAAAAACCGCCTTTGTTTCTCATATGGGCCTGTTCCATATGAATGTTATGCCCTTCGGATTATGTAACGCCCCGGCTACCTTCCAGAGGATTATGGAGAAAGTCCTCACCGACCTCCCCGTCTATATTGACGACGTTCTCATCCCCTCCACTGACCCCATGTCCCATATCCACACCCTTCAGACCACATTCCAGAAACTGCGGGAAAACGGCCTACGTATTAAATTGAAAAAGTGCTGTTTTGCCCGCCATTCCGTCCCCTTCCTTGGACACTATGTCGGACGTAACGGCGTTAGCGTCGATCCCGACAAGGTGTCCGCCGTCACCAAACTCCAACCCCCCAAGGACGTCACAGGAGTGAAGTCCTTTCTTGGCATGTGCGGCTACTATCGCCGGTTTGTTTTGAATTTTGCCCGCATTGCCAAGCCCCTCACCGACCTCCTCAAGAAAAACGCCCCCTTTGTGTGGTCTGAAGAGTGTCAGGAAGCCTTTGAGACCCTTAAGACCCAACTCACCCAAGCCCCCGTCCTGGCGTTCCCTGATTTTGAAAGGCAGTTTATCGTATCCGTTGACGCTAGTTACAGTGGGCTAGGCGCTGTACTAGAACAACGAGTTTCCGTCCCCCGGTCCGCCAAAAACCCCAACGGCCCCCGTACGTTAAAGGAACGCCCCGTGGCTTATGCTAGCCGCGCCCTCTCCCCCGCCGAAAAGAATTACGATATCAATAAGCTGGAAGGGACAGGCGCCTTGTGGGCCTGTCGCAAATTCCGGCATTACCTCACCATCCAAAAGTTCCTTATACGTACGGATAACCAGGCCGTCCAGTACATCCTGAATAAGTATAAGCAGCAAGGCCAAGGGGATGTCGCCAAGTACGCCCTCGGCCTTATGGAATTCGACTACGAAGTCGAATACCGCCCCGGAAAAATCAATGTAGTGCCGGACGGTCTTTCCCGGCTGGATTCCCATAACCCCCCCGAGGATGAGGAACAGCACCTCACCGACGTCCTTTATCCCCCTACCGTTTGTGCCATAACCCTGATTACCCCTGCCCCCTCTGACCTTACCACCTGGAAGCGCGAACTCCGGGAAGAACCGGAGTTTGCCGCTGTGCTTGATATGATCGAGCACAAGAAATTCCCCCCTGACCCCGACTTGGCGGCAACCCTTCGCAAGCTGCGTCCCTATTTCCACCTACAGGGGGGCGTCCTGTACTGGTGGAATGTCGACGAAAGGGCTCGTCGCCGTGACGAGTCCTTCAAAGCCGTTGTTGTCCCCAAAGGTCGGCGTGAGGACATGTTGGCCGAAGTCCATTCCCATTTTATGACAGGCGGCCATCGCTGTCATAAAAGTGCCCATGCCTCCCTAGCAGCCCGATACTGGTGGCCAACTATGTCCCAAGACCTCACCGACTATATCACCCAATGTAAACCGTGTGCGCGGTTTAACCATGGCCCCCGGAATCATCAGGCTCTGCTCCAAAAACCCCTCCTTGCCCATGCCCCCTTAGATATCGTGGCTATGGACGTCATGCATTTCGGTTCCCGGGAAACCAGGAATGGAAATACATGCGTCCTAGTTATTGTCGATTATCTAACCCGTTATGCCGAAGCCTTTGCCATGCCCAACGAGCGAGCCGAAACCACCGCCTACTGGTACCTGACTGGTTTTGTGAGTCGCTGGGGCACGCCCCGCTCCCTACTCACAGACCAGGGCCCCAATTTTATGTCCACCTTTATGCAGACCCTAGTGGAACGCAGCGGTTCGAACCGCCTACGTACTGCTGCGTACCACCCCCAAACCAATGGAGTTGTGGAACGCCTTAACCGTACCCTCCGTTCCCTTATTGTCAAGTACGTTGACAATAATCAGTCCAACTGGGACGAATACCTCCCCTGGGCCCTCTGCATCTATAGGGCGTCTGTCCACAGCTCCACCCGTGAAACCCCCTTTTATTTGATGACCGGTAGGGACTATCGCTTCCCCTCCGATAACCTCTTCCAGCCCCAGGAAGGAGGTAACCCCACCACCTACGACGGCTATAAAACCCTCCTCCAAACAGGCCTAGGTAGAGCCTGGGACCTGGCCCGTCAAGCCGTCGAGGAAGCTTCCCAGACCAATAAAGAGCGGTATGACCGGAGAGCCACCCCCCTTGAATATACCCCTGGCACTCTGGTCATGCTTAACATCCAAAATAAGAATGTCCCTCCCGGTCAGTGTAAAAAGCTCCGCCCCAAATATGATGGCCCCTACCGGATCATCGCCAAACTCTCCGATACGAACTACAGAATCGGTCCCGTGAAAGGACCGGGTGAACCCTCCGTTGTGAATATTAACCGCCTGAAGCCGTTCAACGAAAAACCCGTGAAGATCACCGCGTTGTAAGTTTTCGGAGTTATGTCGGATAACTCCAAGGTCCAGCTGGCCTGGACCTTACCCCCCAATACGTGTGTTTTATTTAGGGTTACGCTTCGGGGTAACTCAAAAAGGGTCTAGAGTGTTGGACCCTTCACCTTGTCCGACATGGTATACTCACCTGTCCCTTTCCCCCTAATCTGTTGCTCCTGTCCCCCTCCCTTTGGTATATTGTCATAGTGGGCCCACACCACTCTCTTTAATAAACCTGATGCATCAGTATAAATACGTAAGTAGGGTGTTTTGTCTGTATGATTGTTTGCGTGTTGGTTGTGGTATAAATGTACGTATATATGTCCATTTTTTGTATGAGTGTCTCTAGGGTCAAAAATTGTAGGACCCTACGTATGATTACTTTTATCTATGTTATTTTTCAAATTTTTGGGTTTTCTCTCTTTTCAGTTTAAATTGGGGTTTTCTCCTTAGTATATTTATACATTTTTGTATACTTATACGATTTATATTACTTTTATTATTCTTCTTTTACGATTTCTATTTAAACTAAAATGGGGTTTTTATGTCTTTTTCTCTTTCTCCCTCACGTTACGAATTCCTTTATTAGTTATACGTACGTATTCTAATAAAATCCAAAATTTTCCCCCTTTAGGGTCCTACATACGTACATATTTTTGATTCCTAGGTATATATGTTTCGTATGCATGGTATGTATGTTAATTAAATAGTATGCGCCCCCCCTAGTTTCTGGTTGTTTTCCCCCTCCGGTTTGTCTGTTTTGCTTGTATGCTACATACGTACAGGCAAAAACTGCAGGTAAGTAGTACCTCGTACCCTAGGACCGTACCGTAAGGTCCGGCCGATCCTACGTATGTACCTGTATACCATGTCCTGTTTTATGGTTTTTGTTTCAGATATTTCGACCGATGGTCGAAATGAGGCCAATCTGCTCGAATGGGGCACGGCCCACCCTCATACCCTGTTTGGTGGATTTCAACGCGTTCGGGTTGAAATTCCAAACTTCATCCTTTTTGTCCTTTCCCAAAATTTTGTCCTGTCCCTCCCCTTGCCCTGGGTTTTTCGTTACACCCCCTTCTGTAGTTCACCCTTAAAAACACCCCTACCCCCCTCCACTATTGTTATTGTCATAATACTTGTCCGGTACTTTCCACACTCCAGCACACCCCCTATTCCACAATTTCCCCCCTTGGGAGCACACCCACACCCCCCCTAACGATTTTTCATTTTTTCTGTTTATGTATGCACTGCTCTTTATATGTTTCAGAGCTGGTGCTTCCGCGCAATTTCGGTGCCTTATTTTATATATTAGTAGATTAGTGGGCACCGAAGTTGATTCTTGCCTCACCTGGTACTGGCCTCTGGCTTTCATATGAGCCGGAGGAATTCCATTAACTTCCGCGAAGGATCTATTTGGCCCCGAATACGACGACCTGACCCTCCTCAGCCCTTGGACGTCAACAGTTTTGTCCAATTCCCAGAACTTGACCAAGCTTTTTGGAACCCGGTGCTACCGATGAGCCAGAACTCCCCTATAAGAGAGACTGGGCAGCCCGGCTCTCAACCCCTCCCCAATACCCAAACCACTTCTGAACCCGGTTCCCAACGGTCTCTTGCGGTCCCGCCCGCGGAGACCCCGTCCCGACCCCCCACGTCTGAAATTCTACTTGTGAACCCTATTGTACGGTACACAGAACACCCCCCAGTCCCTAGTCCCGGTTCAGTTCTATCGGATGGCGGCAGACCGCCGTCCCGCCCAGCTGGTACTCCGCCGGCTGACACCCCCTCCCCCGCAGACAACCCTGACAATGGGATACAGGGTGCAGTATCCCAAGCCCAGGCGACTCAGGCCGCGCAGGCAGTGCAGACACCCCCAGTCTCGACTGCCCCTCCCGGCCTGAGTAACTTATTCTCCCTTCGCCCCCAAACGTGCCAATTCCTGACACCCGAGTTGGCACAATCCCCCACCTACAGTCATGCCTCCACCACCTCTTGCCGGTCAGTTGATTCCCAAACCTATAAAGAGGACCACGCCTCTTCCCAAGTGCCCCAGCAACCTGGTCCCGCCGGGCTTGCTTCCCCAGTGCTGGCAGCAGCACCCGACATTCCCCACCCATACCGGAAAAAGTATGCCCCGGTTAAACTGCGGAAAGCTAAATCTTTCGATGTGTTGATTACTGAGGAGTATTCTGACGAAGGATCCCAGAACTCCTCTACCCCAGACCCGGAACAGGCGGACATGGATTCGTCTGCCGCTGATGCGTTGCGCGCAGCCGCAGGCGCCGACGAACCCTCACCCAACCAGGCCCAAGCGGACCGGTCCGAACCTATGGACCAGGACCAGTCCGCCCCGGATAACCCAACCTCCCACCAGGATGAATCTTCCCATGTCGAGGAGCCTTCTGTCGGAGAGCCCGACGAAGAGGCCTTAATGGATCAGTCGGCTCCACAGTCCCGGCCTCCCCAACCTAGCCAGGCCTCTCATCCCGAGGAGCTGGCACCCCCAACAGCCACTGCTTCCCCAGGTTCAGCGTATCCGGCCCGAACCGGACGCGAAATGGGAGCAATCCCCCGACGCCGTCCTACCCAACCCCAACCTTCCCCCGCCGCACAGGCGCCCAACCCACGACCTGAACCCACCCCACCCCATCCGGAGGGAGCTTCGAGGCAGCCTCGAGACTCTCCCGCTCAGCACGGGGTACCACCGGCTGGGGACCCAGAAATCGAATACCTTGACCCCACTGCCGGACCTACTTTTACAGTAGGCCCATGCCCTCCTAACAGCCATCATGCTCAGCGTGTGTTCTATCGGGACACAGCTGACGATGCCACTTTTTATGCCCAACAATTTGCCTATGCGGCATTAAATGGTTCAGCGTCCGCCGGGACCCAGTTTTATGACGCAGCTCATAACTTGGGTCAAGCCCTTTCCCGTCTCCCTCCCGGCGCGAGCCAACTCCCCCAGGAATACCGGAACGCTGACCCCATCCCAACTGGCCCCCGATGCCGGATAATCGCCACGATGGGTGATTTCTTCTTCTACTTCCCAGAAATGACCCATATGATGGCCAATAGCTACGCAGTGGCCCTCGACGTGGAGGGAGGCAATGACTGGCAATTTGGCCTCCCTCAGGAATACACTGTTAATATCCTCCAGTTGATGGGACCCGTCCACGCCCCCCACCTCCAAGACCAGACAATGTACGTCATTCTGGTCAGCTTTATCCTCACCCAACTGGAGGATTACTTCCCGTTCCTTTCCCTACTCGTCAACCTACTGTCCTTTCACCCGATGACCCGCCTCATTACCCATGGAGCCCCAGGTGACGCCCGGCGCCTATCAGGGTGCCTGGGCATCCCCCACCTGGATATGAATATGGTTGAGCTGCAAGAGTTCCTCGAGTGGGTAGCCCGCTTGAGACGAGCCGCAGCTCCCCAAAATCCCCAAGTGGCCCGCGAAATGCCTACCTGGCCTAGCCAGACTACCGACCGGGCAGGCTATTTGCGCGGACCACCGTCCCACCTATCCCGTCTAACGTCGGAGTACCGCCTCCCCAACCCTAAGGAGCATACCTGTTGCACCCAAGGTATGGATCCCCTCCCCCACATCCAAGACATTGTGTATGCTGCACACGATGTCTACACCA
>JASAND010009034.1:27500-51922 GCA_030248195.1 Trissonchulus latispiculum | reverse complement strand
TCAGATAAATTTATGTAACCAGGGAACATGCATAATGTAGAACTGGCTGTGCTAGCATGCTTGTGTGTAAGGTTTATTTCTTCTAGAGTCCCCCACATCATTCAGCAGGGGTTCTCCTTCTAGTCTATAGAAGCCTAGCAGTGAGAAAGAGTGTCAGTCTGTCTTTCTAGGCATCTATTATCCAAGCAGGCAGTCTTTCTCTCTCTTTACCATTCGTATAGGGACTATTGATTGCTCTCCATAGCCTAGGTCTTAGCTCTAGCCGAAGCCTCTGCACTGAACCAGCTCCGTTCAATGTGCTTCTTCTGTGCTCAGCTCGGCTCTTTTGCTTTCTCTCTCTCTCAACGTTAGGCCTATTTTCTCTCATGGCTTGACTGATCCGAAGACCCTTTCCGTTGATGCTTTCAGCTATATCACTTCTGATGGGTTCACCATAAAACATGCTACTAGGGTTTCGCATTATGACTATGTGCTTTTCCGATCTAACAAACAAATTGACCTTTTGCATCGATTTTTGAGATTTCGCATTTATTTGCATGGTTGGGTTTTATGTATATATTTTTATGAGCTTTCACTTAAGCTTTTTTTTACAATCGTTTGCTTACGAAACAACAGATACAGACAATACCAAAAACAGGTCAAACTGAATGTAAAGTCAATTTTAAGCATGTGTTAGCTTGTTTATTCTGCTATTGGCTAGCCCTGCTATTAGTGCTTGCTTACAAATTGAGTTATTTTTTCAGACATAATTGTCATTTACGTTTTTGTCAGCATAGCTACTTAGTTCGTGACGTTCGTAGATGTCCTTTTTGACAAGCTTTCCTTAAATTCCACACATGCTTTCAAATGATTGTTTTATCCATTAAGCTTAGTTAGTGCTTGACACCAGCTTCTCCTCTCAAGCTATAAAAATTAACATCTGGTTTGCTTACTGAGCACCAAAATAGAGGCTGCTTCCAAATTTTTGCTCAAAATGAATGATCAAAACATTTGTTCGTTTACAACAATTCGTTCAATTGCGATTGTTAGTGAAAATTTAGCCATGAGGTCCTCCATAACCGAGTAGTTTCTTTCTACACTCGCTATGAATGGAGGGCCAGGTGCAGTTTAGAGTTCGGATTTCCCTCCTCACACTTGATTTGTCGCCTTCCCCCTTGTCATCGATTCGGTCGGGATTTACAAGGGATGGCCACCTTCGCACAGAGCTGCCCTTTTGCGTTCATCACAGAGATTCATCATACAAATCGCCATCCATAACGCCTCGGGTAATTCTGAAGACAATTATTCGGTGTCAGATATCAGTTTTACCTAGTGAATTAGTAACACCACTGCTAAGCTTACACTACTCCTAACCGATCCAGATTCTGCTGGAATAAAGTTTTGGCCAAACATGCTGGCGGCTGGAAATACCTAAGTTCACGGAATTTCGGTTTCCTGATGTTTGAAACTTTAGGTCCAATTTATGTTTTCTCTATAGATTCCATAAGATATAATTTGGCACAGAATTCAAATTTTTTCTTGCGAAATTTGTATGTTTTTGCATTGTAGACTTTTAAATTTATTGTTTATAGTCTGTATAGTAAATGTAGGTCTGTTGATGGTGTGGCAGTCTGGTGCAGTGAGTCAGGCTGTGCATGGTTCGCTTCGCTCCTGGTGTGGATGGTTTCAGCTTTATGGTCGCAAGGTGTCGATATTGTGCTCCTTTTTAGAGTTATCTACAAACCGATTAACAAAAGAGCACTTTTTCATTAATCGCGCTGAATCAAAATGTTTTGATTTCGTAGCTTGTTGCTGAATGATGCTGAAAAGTGTGAGCAAATTTTTAAATTTTCAGATTGTTCTTTACTTTTTCAACTTAGAACGAGCCAAATGTCTGTAGACTAGAACTGTAGATAAAGAGTTAAACAGTTCTTCTTAAACCGCCCGTTGAGTTAAACGAGACTCTAATCCTAATCTTATAACTCACGCGCAAAAGGCACTTCTCTTAGTTGATAAAATTTTATTATCGGTAATAGCAAGAGTACAATAGGTATCATTTCTGTAACTTCTTGCTTTCTTAGTCCAAAACTATAAATTATGCGAGAGTGCCTGAAAAATAAGATTTTTCCTTGTTTCTTTTTTGATTTCTTGATTTTCCTTGATGCATTCTGGGGAAGTAACCTTTCTAAGGGATCAGCTCCAGGTCTCCTTCATTTTGGAATATATACTTCTACTAAATTTAGTTTAACTTTATTTTCTTAGCATTCAAATTTAGATTATTTAACGTTAATATACTTATCCTTTTACTTTATTCTAAACATTAATATACTTATCCTTTTACTTAATTCTAAACATTAATATACTTATCCTTTTACTTTATTTTATCTTTGCTTCGCAATCATTTGCAACCCACACTAATAACATGATTGGCGTAGGTGCCCTTAGCTTGTTATAAAACTTGATTAAAATCCTGAAATTATTCATTTTATGATCTTCTGTAACATTGACTCTCATAGACGGCAATATTCCAAAGAAGTATTCAGCGGAGAACAAAATCCATCAAATTGAAACATTGAATGTAACACCACTTACATGTTTTCCATTAACACCACTAATTTATTTATTGGGGTCTCAAAACTCCGAACAGAAATGCCATTTATTACTTTTTTGCATGACCAAGCAAGAAACTCGGGTAGAAATGGTTTTTATGAATTGACTATCTGGTAGCACTCGCTAACTAGCTAACGTATTTACACGAGGTCCCTAAGTTGACATATTAGCTATATATTTTATGGACTTTTGATTTGTTACTGACATTTGTTCCAGAGCAAAACTGGTGGGAAATACTCAAAGTGTGCCACTTTCTATAGGTGTATAGTTAAGCTGGAATAGGCTTTTTGTACTTTTTCTGCTACATCTGTTTTCCACCAGACTAGACGCCAAAGTATTCATGTGAAAAATTTCATTGGAGACACCCATAGCGAAAATAAGATTTGTCGAATAAATTCTCTCTCACTATTTTATTTATCTAACCGAATTAAGCTTCAAATTTTCGCATCGGATATAATTTCATTTGCTGCTTTGTTTCCAGTTTTGACGTGGGTACATATAGGCCTTTGATTAATGAAAAAGCAGGGACTGAGTGGCTCTTGAAGCCGACCTGTTAATTAAGTCTCAAACTGATCGCTTTGAATGGCTTTCGGTTAATCACTAGGTTCTGCCGCCCACGCTGAACCCTCACTCATTCGCCTAGTTATATCTCTTAATGGGATATTTTGCTAACGTGCTTTTTTCTTCACCCAAGCCTTGATTCAGCAACCAAAAGTTTGGCTGAAGTTTGTTTTTCATGTTGCAAAAGATATTGTTGAAAGAAGCAACCAGAACTGGGTCACCCTATTATCAGATCTGTGCAAGTCTTTTATAGCTTTTATAATGTTTTAAATAATAATTATTTTAGTTTATCTTTATTTTTAATATTTAGAATGCTTCAAACATAACTATAAATGTGGAGAACGACTTTCGTTGTCTTCATTTGTCGTATCTTCGTCCAACTGTCTTTCACTGCCATTCGGTTTAAACAATAAAAATTTGGTTATGGCATGTTTGTGTTTTATTTATGCTTACTTTTTGCTGGTTCAATTGAAATGTGTTTCTGAATTTTAATTATAATTTAGCAAGTAAAAGCAGTTATGTAAATGTAGTTTTGAATTTTGCCATTATAGGATTTCTTGGCTGATTATCTGATCATTTCTATGGTTTTGTGGTTATAACTTTTTTGATCTGTTACACAACTACGATTTCTGGATACACGTTATTATCCTTGCTCTCATTTAACAGTATTTACGGGTCCTGCAAAATTTGATATTTGACTGACGAAGTTCTCCTTCAGGAGATTCCTTTTTTATCCAGCCTGATCGGCCCAGAGCGGCTCCTGCAATTGATTAGAGTGTATTAATTATTGACAAGTAATTAACTCTGACGGAAGCAGTCAAGAAGAAACGGTGCATCATGGGCTGTACTATGAGCGCTGAGGAAAGGGCGGCTCTGGAGAGGAGTCGTCAGATTGAAAAGAATCTAAAGGAAGATGGATTGGCCGCTGCCAAGGATATAAAATTATTGCTATTAGGTTAGTTGTAGATAGACATGTAATAAATAGGTAGCTAATGCCATATACATAAAATCAAGAGTACATAATAGAATAAGAGTATGAAACTCTTACGCTACTATGTACTAAACATGCTTGATATGCTCGGGTCACTAACTCGGGACCCCCCCCCCCCCGAAAGTTTCGGGGGGGGGGGTCCCACCCTACACTAATTACATGCTTTCATATAAGTGTGTGTCTGCTCGCTGATTCGCTAATTAGCTTAGGCTTACGATAGGCATTTTATTAGTAATTTTTAATTAATTAATTATAACTTTAATTAGGTTAATGTAATTAAAAAACTAATTCGACAACTTTGTAGCATTTTTTCTGCTCTTTCCAACGATATAAAAATTGTTGCACAAAACAAAAATTTGTAGGAATGTAATCTGCAACAATTTTTATATCGTTGGAAAGAGCAGAAAAAATGCTACAAAGTTGTCGTATTAGTTTTTTAATTACATTAACCTAATTAAAGTTATAATTAATTAATTAAAAATTACTAATAAAATGCCTATCGTAAGCCTAAGCTAATTAGCGAATCAGCGAGCAGACACACACTTATATGAAAGCATGTAATTAGTGTAGGGTGGGACCCCCCCCCGAAACTTTCGGGGGGGGGGGGTTCCGAGTTAGTGACCCGAGCATATCAAGCATGTTTAGTACATAGTAGCGTAAGAGTTTCATACTCTTATTCTATTATGTACTCTTGATAAAATAAATACGCTATTTTGGCAATAATGCCTGAGTGCATGGATTTGTAAAATCCATGTAAAACACGAATGTGATTAGGAGTAATTGTTGCTCCAGTTGACAAAGTCTTAACTCTTGGTTGCCAAAAGCTGCCAGTATTATCAGGGAATCAGCGCTTGTTTGACTTTTGCCATGACCTAAATGATCAGCTCATCACACTCATTTTAGTTCAAATATATATCCAAAAACATCTATAATAGCGATTGGCGGTATTCTGCCACCAGAAGATGTCGTCGAGCATCTAGTAGACCAGTTAAGCCTGGTTTACACTGTCAAACTTTCTTCTGATTTTGTCAGATGGAACAAAATGTCAGAGCAAACATTTTGTTCCAACTTGTAGTTTACATTGTCCATCAAGCAAACTAGGAGTTTGAGACTGACAATCAAATTCAGCTTCTGTTGTTTCACAGTTTCACACCAGCTCTTTTCAAAATCAAGCAATATGAATGGTCAGTTTCGTCTGATATCAGACGGAATTTCCATTTTCGTCCAACAAAAATTGCATTGTCAGAGCTGATTCAGTTAGTCGTTTACACGAGAGAATTTGGACTGACTTTTGTTTGCGGAAAATTTTCATCTGACACAGTCAGACGAAAGTTTGATAGTGTAAACCCCTAGTGTAAATATGCAGTAAGGTGTCGAACTGTATCTACAATGCAGTATGGACATACTCCTGGCAAGCGGTTGCAGGAGTATCCCCAAAAGCAAAGTTATATTCCTTGGAGACTGTTGATATTGTAAACGCAGCTACATGGTAATTCCAAACACTGCCGTATTCTCGCGCAAAAGGGAACATGTTCTCGCAATGTGATGATTCGTTTTAGGCATTAAATGTAGGTTGACGGCTCATATCAAAATGAAATTTGACGAAACTTTCCAAAATATGTTCTTTTAGCATTCAAACACATTCCGCGCAGTCCCGCTTCAAATATTCGACACTTCATGTTCATAATAAGCGATGTCATAACAGATTTAACATTTTAGATATGAATTATAGCTTTTCTAACTTAGAATTTTCATAGTCTCAAGAACATATTTTAAATTCAAACTTAAGCTTGGTTCGATTGTGTCTGGGTGGCTCAATCGGTAGAGCGTCGGCCTGTGTAGATCGCCAAAGGTTGTGGGTTTGATCCCTGAATTTTTTGGGTCGGAGTTGCTGTAGTGATACATCTTTTGTTCGTTCTTTCATTCATCTTGATTTGAGCAGCCAACCAAAAATACGTGCCTTTAACGGAATCATCACCTTGAGAGAACAAGGTCGCCATTGCTCGAGAATACGGTCCGTATTCGATACTAGGTGTTTATTAAAAGGGAGAGACTTCTTGCAAATAGGTTTTTCGAAAGTGTTTCAATTATTGTGCCACAGATAGTTTTAGTATTAGTGTCAGCTATTTAGGCTGGGTGATGATTTTTATATTCTCCATTGTACCATAGTCAAGGATTTCTATATGGAACAGGTCTTGTTCATTGGTTTACCAGAATTTGTATGCATCTCAGAAAGTCTGATTCAGGCTGATTCGAAAGTTTTTATAACCAAAGTTTCGTTTATATTAGATTTATAAATTAGATTTCAGCTTCACATCTGATTAATTGCCATATCAGAAGCCAACGAACTTATTCTTTTGTGTTTCAGGGGCAGGTGAATCAGGGAAAAGTACGATTGTTAAGCAGATGAAGTAAGTTAATTATTGCTTAGTATATGTCAATTTCCATAGTTATATGTCAATCGTCGATATTTACCAAATATAGAATCTAATTTATGGGAGTAGTTTGTGTAGAGAAATAATCCAGCCTTTCTCTATCCTGCCTTCAGCCACAAAATAATGAAAGTCGTCCTTGAAAGAAACCTGATCATGCTACAAAAGGTAGCGTCTAACTTGGTATTGCAGCACAAAAGTCTTTGGAAGAAGAGAAATTCGGAGAAACCTTTTGTTCGAACGGAAACGAGCAAAACTATACTCAGCTTCTAGTCTACGTTAGAAATTTTGTTGTTCATTTGTTAGGAAATAATTAAGTGGAATGAATAGTCATACGTACTCTGAGCTTATGAGCTTGCTGTTTTTTGTATAAAGACTTCAAAATTCTTGCTGTCTCTTGGTGCTGTCTGAACAAATATTTTCTCCACCCTAATCGTGTCTGAGTTATTAATTCTTCAGGCAGTGATGGGAGGTTAGATTAGACTATTTGCACATTCTGTCGCTATTTCTTTTGTTTTGTCATTTATGAGGGATCGACGCATCCCGTGCTGTGGCTTTATTCCAGCTGACAGGTGACATTTCGATGCTCCCCTGGATTAGCCACCGTGTCCAAATTCTTTCACAGAGACAGTTGCAATTTTTTGACAGCCGCCTCGCCACACCTTATAATATGATAGGGAAAGGAAAAAACTTCCGCTTCGCTTTGTATTAGCTAAGCTATCTAGCTACATAGTGATATTGAGACATAAATAAAGGAAGAAACTACATAAATGTGTCCAAATAATGTAAATCGAAATATCGGAGAAAATTATCAAGCATTTTGTCAATTTCAGAATTATTCATGAAGCTGGTTTCACTGCAGAAGACTACAAACAGTACAAACCAGTGGTTTACAGTAACACAATTCAGTCCCTCGTTGCTATCCTTAGAGCTATGGGAAATCTCAATATCCCCTTCGGAAATCCAGAGCGAGAGGTACAGAACAGATTAAGTCAAAGTGATAATCAAATATCCTCCTGCTAATGTTGATGTTAATGTACATAAATGTTAATGTTCGATGTATGTTAATAGATAAGGTCGCAAGAATTGGCTGGGTTTTCAAGAATTTCTTAGTTTACTCATCAAAGAATTTTCAATTTTAATTGGTTTTATTTAATTTGACCTGAATATTTATTTTAGCCTGATGCCAAGCTAGTCATGGATGTGGTGGCTAGGATGGAAGACACAGAGCCTTTCTCAGAGGAACTCCTGGCAGCCATGAAGCGACTCTGGGCCGACACTGGAGTTCAGGATTGCTTTGGTCGATCCAATGAGTACCAGCTCAATGATTCCGCCAAATAGTACATACACAGTTTTCACTTTTTTTCAAAATAGTAGTAGTAAGTAGCAGTAGTAGTAGTAGCCTTAACAGACGGTCAGAATAACCAGAAAAGGTTTATTGAAATTACTAAAAATGGATTTGCACGTTTGGACGATTAATCTGAGGTGATATATTATAGTTAAGCTTGCGGGATGGGGGAGTAATTTATAATTTTGAGTCTAAAGTCTTGTTTTCGAGTGATGTACATTGTAATTGTATACAGTTGCCTGCATTTAAGACAAGCTTTTGGACCATTTTGTCTTTAGAGTGTGTTAGGCGAAATGGTCACCGCTAAACAAATATCGAAATAATTATATGAATAAAAAGATGTCCAATAAAAGCAAAAATATAAAAATAAGTAATTAATTATGTTTATTACCTACCTATTTTAGCTTCTTGGACGATTTGGATCGACTGGGTCAGTCAAACTATCAACCAAATGAGCAAGATATTCTGAGAACCCGTGTGAAAACCACTGGTATTGTGGAGGTTCACTTTACCTTCAAGAATCTTAATTTTAAGTACGTAAATCTTGTTATAACTTTGCCTTCATTATCACGAAGATGCCATTTTGACAGTGAACAGTAATTTTGCAAAATCTTATGGTACGAAAAGGCTGGTAGGCCTATTTGAATTTATTTTTTGCCTTAAATATTTCATATCTGAATCTTTTAATATTTCCTACACTACAGCTACAATTAATTTCCAGAAGTCTAACTCCTACAGAAGTAAGTTAAACTTTGGCAAAAGTCCAACATTTCCATTTTTCACCTTTTTCAAATAAGCTAAATCGAATCCAGAAAAATTTCTCTTGAAGGCGTGTACATGCATTTGTAAGTCAAATTATCGTTCTGTGTGATCGTTCTAAGTGATCTCGTGTACACAAGCAGTGCACTTTTAGGCTTTTTGACGTGGGTGGTCAAAGATCAGAGAGGAAAAAGTGGATCCATTGCTTTGAAGATGTAACGGCCATTATTTTCTGTGTGGCGCTTTCCGAATACGATCAGGTTTTGCATGAAGATGAAACCACTGTAAGTGCCGGTCGATGCCGAGCATAACATCTGTAAATTTTGACATAGCAAAAACAATCTGTATATATTTATTTTGTTCAAAACTGTATATATTTATTTAACCTAAGATGTAGACTCTGTTTTTCTAACATCAAATAATTGTCCTGTACAAGTAGTAAGCATGTCAGGTCAAGTTGACTGAAAGTGATGATTTTGATTCCCATGGTCATGTGAGTCACAGGCCCTATATTTTCGACAAAATCCGCCACCACCCAATGATAGAAGTAACCTGATCAAGAGTACATAATAGATAAGAGTAAGAAACTCTTACAGTATTAGTGCTCATTTATTAGCTTTCTTCCTATTAGTTTTGTTGTTTCAGAACCGAATGCATGAGTCTTTGAAGCTGTTCGATTCCATTTGCAACAACAAATGGTTCACCGACACCTCCATCATTCTTTTCCTGAACAAGAAGGACTTGTTCGAAGAGAAAATTAAGAAATCTCCCCTTACTGTCTGTTTCCCTGAATATACAGGTATATAATATTATATGTACTTAAATTGCTCAACTGAAATAAAATAGAGCTGAAATGGATGATGAGCATTATAGAATTCGGGTTGAAATCGGCATAACTGAAGTTAAGTAAAATCATAAAACTCGTATTTTGTGGGGAAAATAAATATTCTAGCAAAATGCATTCAAACAATATTATTTGCGTACTGATATTACTATGTGCTTCTGAACTATTACTTCATTATCTTTCTTTAGGTCGCCAGGACTATCATGAAGCTTCGGCCTACATTCAAGCCCAGTTTGAGGCGAAAAATAAAAGCCCCAACAAGGAAATTTATTGTCACATGACCTGTGCTACTGATACCACCAATATTCAGTTCGTCTTTGACGCTGTTACTGACGTTATCATTGCCAACAATCTTCGTGGCTGCGGTCTTTATTAATTCCTGACTTCTCAGTCCTCCTCCTCCTCCCACTCCTCCTTCTTCAGTTCCGCCTTTTAGCTAACATTTGGGGCCCTAAAATGGAATTCCTGGGCCAGTAATTCCAATCTGCCTGGCCCTGACCCCCAACCCCCACCCAACCCTTAGCATTTCTATTTCTCTGTCTCTCTCATCCTGAGCTATTTAATACTGATAGACCTCTCTCTCTGTGTTACGTCACTGTCATGATGTCCCACCAACTGGTGTCATTCTGCGATTTGTAATGTGAATTCAGTCACAAACGTATTACGTACTGAATAATAGTTTATATTAGTTTTGTGAAATGTAATGACTAGTCATCATACATGTCTGTAATATCAAAATGAATTACTGATTTTACCTAGGTATATGACACTTTCAAAATGGGAAATAATTATCCTTCATTGTTATTTTTACATTACCACACCTATTGAAACCTAAACATTATCTGAAACTTTGAATATGTGCTTTTGAATTTTTGTTAACTGTTATTTACATGCGTACACTGTTGTTACTGTTTCGTGCTCTAGCGAAGGCTTTTGTATTTTTCCAAATATGTTTCAAAATTGTCAAGTTACCACTTCAAACTTTATTTCTGAGATTCGTAGATGTTTGAGTTTGTGTTCTTAATTCCAACACAAATCAGATGTACTTTCTGGTTAGGCTAATTTTAAGTGTTATCGTCTGTTTACGATAGCTGAAGCGAATAGGCTGATTTCTTCAGCAATTTCTTTAACTAGATGTTTGCTTAATAATTTTATATGGAAAGGTTTCCAAAATTACTACGCTAAACAATGCTGAAAATTATTGCATAAATACGCAAATGAAATGTATTGCCATTCGCATCCTCATTCCATTTAAGCCAATTGAGGCTGATATTGTACTCAATACATAGTTATCACTGCATGTATTTGCTGGATGTAAGTTAAGTTCTAATAAACAACTTTGTTAATTTAGGATTGTCGGTATTTTTGTGATCAAAATTGTTTTCTATGACTAATTTTAAGTTAAATTTACGTACCAGTTTCCTCACAGTATATGTAAGACATTGGAAATTTCTAGTAGAAGTTTGAATAATTATCCATAGTTTCGCAGTTATATTCCTACTAGCTAATTTGGCATTTGTCTTTAAAAGCTTTGCAAGAACTGCGCCAGTTGTAGAAAAATCTGATTGTTTGCCGTTTTGATGAAAAAATTCCTACAATTTTTCCAAACCTTTTCGCTAATTGTGTACGGCCTATTTGTAGTGAGAACATCAAGCTTATTCGTCAACATTGTAAATTATCTTTGCTACTGCGTGTATGTTTGTTTATAATGTTGTGTATGTTATTGAAACCTGTGATGTTATATAAATTAAGTTATCATCATTTACATTATATTTGTGCTTTATCTGTATTTCTATCGTCGTGATTTAAAGCATTGCTGAGTTATAAAATGAAAGGGCTAACATTACACTATATTTATTGGACTGTGAATGTTTGAGCTGTTCCGGTAACAGTTCCAAATGGAGAATAAAATCGGTCCGGATAGCACCACTTGGACCCAGAACCGGCGTTTCGTTACTACTTTTGCTTGGTTTATGACGGGACATGGGCATCAAGTGCCAACAAAGGAAGCAAAGTTGGTCTCTCTCAGCTGGTCCCTTGACACACAGTTACATTAGACCGAATTAAGTGTAGGAAATTATTGCTGTCATGCAGCTAAATCAATCATTTCTTTATCTTTATTTTAGTACAGAAGAGCTTATTTGACCAGACAGACTGAAGCAGTTTTAACTTAATGTATCTTGAAAGTATCTTAAATTTATCACAACTTAAAATAAGTCATCAGAGGGAAATTTAGAACTGCTGAAAGAGAATGGGTCACAGAACACATTGGTTTTAGGAAAAAGTTTTGCAGGCCGATAAATTTGCGTTCTCCCACTTTCAGCGTGAATGACTGTGTTGGTTTCGTGGTTGCAAATCTTATGATAAGCTATAGGCAATTGAAATTATGACTATAAGAAGCTGATTGATCGACTCCTCAAACGAGCAAAATCAGTAAAGCTACCTAAACAGAAGAATATTGGCCGAAGACTCGTAGAATAGTATTGTCAGGTTCCTTCTTGAGAACAGAATCTCTAGTGCAGTCGATCCATAGCGCATTCGCATGGTATTACCATTTGCCTTTGCTGGCTAACTTGAAGCTCCAATAAATGTCGGCCAATCCCAACACTACATTACAATACAACAGTAATCTCTTGTTAAAATGTTTCCATCTCTTTTGAGAAATAGCATTATTGTTAGACTTACAAAAGATTAAGACCATATGTGCTTGGGGGTTTGGAGGGGCGCAGACCTGGAGCTCACTGCTTTGAGCAAAAACGCAGAAAAAGCCGAACGGTTAACCACCCCCACCTAAAATTTCTCCTCCTGCACATGCCTTGATAAGATTCCTCTTTCGCAGGTATTTATTTAGGTATATATATTAAACAAGCAAAAGCTTTATGCAAAATGAACTTGCTTTAACGATATTTACGATAAATATAAGCCTGCTTCGAGTATATGAACATTCTTATGGAAAGGGTATGTATGTATGTAGAACGTAGTTGACATCGCAGTCGACCTGAATGGTAGAAAAACCTTTGAAACTCAGACATAATTCATGTCAGAAGAATTTAGTTTTCGGACAGTTTTGAACTGCCGCCATTGTGCTTTTCCACGCAGTACATAGCGCATGCAGGAACAGAGTTGGACGCGGTCGCGGATACCCGCGGGCGGTCGCTGTCGTGGTCAAATTTTCTTGACCGCAATGACCGCAAATTTCTATCAAATCCTGGTAATTTAAGCCAATCTGTAGTAAAAATTCTCAATTTTTTCTAATTTTCCCTTTATGTTATATGTAGTTCCCGCATTGGACGAATTATCAGCTTCACATTTGCTGTTTATTTTGTTTTATTTTGGAGCGTTTTGGGTGGTTGGACAGGCAGCATAAACTGTCAGTCCTTACTTTAGCTAGGTTTTAAATTTGTTTAACACCCTCTTGTCTAATTTCAGTTTTGAAAATTTCTTGCTTTTATGCCGGTTTCTGTTCGTTTCCATGTGCTACCAGCAAAATACAAAAATTTTAAATTTCAAGTTTAGGTATGCACTGCGCGACCACTATCGAATCTTTTCTGTAATTTGTACATTTTTCTTCAAGTGACAGTTGACAGGAACGTTATCTAGTTCCTCTTCGTAATATCAAATGCAGGAATTTCAATAGTCGTATACTAGATGCCAAAATATAATGTTTTTGCGTTGGCTAACAATCAGTTCAGTTCAATTCAGTTCAATCAATATGTTCTGAAAGTTTCAATCAATGCCATAAGATTAGATGAGAATTAAAGGTTAAAAATACTCGAAAGGAGGGAAATCAACGCTTCAAGCAGTGTTAATAATAGTATGCTGCCGCTGCCGTTCGGTTGGTAAACCTCCAAATGCAGCAAAAAAAACCAGTTTGCGTAATTTTCAATTGTGCTGTTGAAAATTATATATCTACGCTGCACCAGCCCTAAACGGAACACCGACTGCAGTGATGTGGCTGTTAAAACACTGTAAATACCTTAAAAATATGAGAAAAGTGGATTTTTTGCAGAGTATTGATGGTTAATGACTCAAACTTTTGCGGTCACAAAATTAGCCTGCGGGCTGTGGTCGCGGACGCGGGCGGTCGCAGTCACGACGACTGCGGTCACGGGGCGGTCGGGTCGGAAAAAATGTGTCCATGTCCAACTCTGTGCAGGAATATTATAAGTCTGAGTTACAATTCACCTGTGTGGAAAACAAACAGCCTTACACGTAATTCAAGCCAAGCCAAATGTAATGAATTGACTGACCTGGAGATTTCCTTTGCTTCTAACACGATTGATTTGATATGATTTGCTATTAAACCGCGTTGGCTTACTTCACTTACTTAGGTCAGATAAGTTCTAGTTTCACAGAAGGTCAGCTCGTTCGCCTAAATAGACTAACTTAAGTGCCAGATTCCCGAAAGGTGCTTTACCAAAATCGGGGATCTCTATAGCCGACCTGAGTAGGGGTTTACTCGTGAGTTCGTTTAAACTGTAGTCAACAGCGTACGGCGAGAGGGGTCGACACTCGATCTATTTGTTCATTGCCGAAAATCAAATAGAGGGCCTTGACACACAGATCAAATCTTCTTTTCTGTGAGAAGCTCTAGTCAGATCTCTGACTGAGATCTGAGAAAACTTACTGTTATACGGAAGATCAACACCAGATCTGTATGTTGCTGGTCCACAGTCTCGATTTACACACTACATTATGTTTAATGTTATGATAATAATTATTGACAAACTGAGTACTGACTACAATAGCGAGAATATTGGAAAAAACGTTAGAGTAAGTATAAGTATACTGACAATTATTGTTTGCAGTCAATATACCAGAGTTGTCAGACTCTATTGGGTGGACTTGAATTATTTGAATTTACCCCAAAAGTTAGGATGGTTACACTCGTTCAGCTACAGGACTAAGCTCTTCTTCCTTCAGGTTATTGATATTCTTCTATTCCTACTATGGTTCAACTCTGTTACCTAACTCAACTACTGGTGTCCTCTATGCTTCATGTGTGCTACGCTGGTGTACTCTTTATCTGTCCTTTACAGTACCAAGGGACCAAAAACCAATATTAAATAATGCTAATAAATAATTGCTATTAACATAAGCAAGGGTGGGCTCAGTCCTTGGGTGAGCTCCCAGTTGCTGTAATGTAGTCAGAAGACGCCACAGCCCACTATAGAGATAGCTTTCGGAAAGGTTCCTACAGATCAACTCCTTTTCAAGAGGATCAGGCAATGCAGCACTAGGAGTTGTGGGGGAGATACCGGGAGATAACCGTTTAAAGTTAAACAATTAATTTAAAGTTTAATTTAATTTCGATCTGTCTTCTGTCTCTTCTTCGCTATTAGTTTCTTAAGACCAGATTTTAACTGAACTTTAAAGCAGAGCAATGTGGATACCCACCCCCATTTGGATGGTGAAAGTTAGGGTCATCATCTTCAAGGAATTCCAAAGTAAGATAAAGTTCAAAGGTTCGTTGATCAAAATCTGAAGGTTCGCCGAAAATCAAATTGGATTCGCCGAAAGTTTCCACAATTTACGGTTGGTTTTAAACACCACAAATGATTCTGATGCCGGTACGATTCCTCTCTCCTCAAACGTTCGGTTACACTCCAAATAGACTAGAACACCTTCAGTTATAGAATCCAATTATCGATTCTATTTGTACTGAGCCAACTGAGCACTTCCGGCTCCAAATAAATTACTGATACTGATCCAAACAGGGCTAATCACTAATATCTCTCCAGAGGCACTACAGGCTATTCAGGCAGGAGATCTTTTGACTTCGCACCTGAATCAAATGGGTTTACAAATTATGGTGCGGGAATCGAACCCAGCAACCATTACTCACTCTATTGGCCCGATTGGACTTGTTTGTGACGAAATGAAAGCGAAACAATGACGAACTCTTTAATTTTGTGAAGTTTCGTTATCATACGCATATTTATTGCGATGCCGGGTATATGCTCGTAATTAGGAGTATTTTTGTCCTTTCCTGACTAAAAATTTGCCACACATTACGATTTCTGAACAGATTTGGCACGTACATTTTACTGTTAAAGTCACAGATGAAAAGACTTCAACTTCGGCCCTGTTTGGGCTTGATTTCCTTGACTTTCCACAGGAAATAGGTTCATTTCCTGTGGAACGCTGGTTACAATATTACTAGAATTATTGGATAAATTTATGAGCATTGAATGGAGTTTGTATATTGGAAAATAGTCAGCCTTCAGGTTTAAACCTGACTATACAGACAACGTACTTACTACTTATCTACGGTAACAGCACTAATGCTTACGTACAGTATTCAATTAACAATGTTGAACACTACGATTACATTATTTTGAGCACAATTGTGTGATTCTGAGTCCCATGATTGCAACTCACCTGTCCCCTAATCCCAGGGCCGCTTACACAGGCGATCGGGGACTTTCCAGTGTGACCAGACCTGTTCAGGGGATCCCCGTGACCCTAGATCCCGATTCTACTATCTCATTTGCATATTTTCGCTAACACCTTAACTATATTCATTTTGACCTCTATTATACATAATCGCAACTATTTTATACCATATCCTTGAGACTAACCTCACACATGCACTATTTCCTGCCTATTATTAGAATTTAACAGTGCTCCTCAAGACCCACAATTCCCTTGGGAGTTTATACAGCCACATCACAGTCACACCTACGGAAGACTTATACTACGTTCATATTTTGCTACTGCTTGTAAGTTTATTTAAAACCGCAACATTCATACCATCCGTTCATGTTAACCCTCGAAGGACATTCTAATACAATAAAATATTTCCACGGTTTGTTGCTTCTTGTTCTGGAATTTAGCAACTTGTGTTACTGTAAAATGTTTGCAACGCTTATGCAACATTCATACTGTGCAACTGCTGGCACACTTATGCAACATTCATACTGTGCCACTGCTGGCACACTTATACAACATTCATACGGTGCCACTGCTGGCACACTTATACAACATTCATACTGTGCCACTGCTGGCACACTTATGCAACATTCATACTATACCACTGCTGGCACACTTATGCAACATTCATACTGTGCAACTGCTGGTACACTTATGCAACATTCATACTGTGCCACTGCTGGCACACTTATACAACATTCATACGGTGCCACTGCTGGCACACTTATACAACATTCATACGGTGCCACTGCTGGCACACTTATACAACATTCATACTGTGCCACTGCTGGCACACTTTTGCAACATTCATACTGTACCACTGCTGGCACACTTATACAACATTCATACTGTGCCACTGCTGGCACACTTACACAACATTTGTACAATATTCACACCTGTGTATGTATTTGCTAATATTTCGGTGACTGCTAATCAGATCAACCCTTATCCGGCTGAATATCTTAACATTAATTAAACCAGGCAAAACTCAAGACCTTTATCGCACAAAAGGAGTTTACAGGAGTTGCCGCATTCATACACTCACTCTCACAACTTCACACATGATACACAAGATTTATTCCTCATTTTCATTCTGGCAATTCTCACAACCTTCATCAAACAGAAGGAGTTTATGTGAGCTGCCTCACGTATACAAACACGCAAAACAAACAGTCACACACACTTTCACACACTCTGTCGTAGCTAATACACCCTAATTCCTAAAACAAAACATAATTATGAAACACGGTTACAAACACTAATTATAACAATATTTTCTAATCCTAACTATATATTTTGTTCTTGTCTCTATTATAAAAGTCTAGGCACTGTCCCTAACTACTTATTATGCACATTTTGTAATTTTTTGTTGATGTTGCTGTTTTGTGAATTTGAACATTGGGAAATTTGGAGTTTAATAGCTCGAATTTTGGAAAACCTCGTGTTTTCCTTGCTTGAACAAAAACTGTTATTAAAACTTTGCGAAAGCCGGAGTGAATAATAATTGCTAAGCAATTATTATTAAAAACAAAACTACTAACACATGTCTAAATTAACAGTTGGGGGAAGCTGGCCATTCCCCTGCAAAACCCTTGGTTATTAATCAATAAAAACATCGGTAACTCATGGTTTTAAAATTGATTTAAGACAACCTATATTGTTTTTGAAGCCTAATAATTTCAAAGCCGACCTAACGCTGAAATAAACACAATTACAAAACAGTAAGTTTTAATTCATTAGTGCCTTCATTAGAGAATATGGCCGACAACACCGAGTTGCCGGCTGAGGGCCAGGGGTGGTTACTTCCAAATAGTTAGCTCAAGAGAAATCAGGGTGGGTCCCCTCTCAGAATCCCATCATTTCGTATGACCCCAACAAAACTGGCCACGAAGACCTTAGTATACGAAATATGGCTAATCGGCCCGGCTTGGTTTGTAAAATATAAAAATGGCCTGTTGGCCTAAAAAAGGTTAAAAGGACCCGAAGGCCAAAAACATCACATATAAAAATATAGGAGTCGAGGCCGACAATATAAAATACTAAACTTTTGTCCTAGCCGGTGAAAATGAGCCGGGCATAAGAAACCCATAGACTCCTCAAGTTGTTAGGTCTTCGCTGTAGTTCAATTTAATTTCTTTTCTAGCTCGAAGGCCAGAAAAGTCCCTATGTTTTTGGGAAAAGTCTCTATGTTTTTAGAAAAATTTGGGGAAAGCGCGCAATCCCAGGTGCTGCAAACCACAGTCCACTATAAGGATGCGCGCTTGGGTGAAAGGAATTGGCCGACCGCTCTCGGTCGGCCCTCAGCGAACACTGAGTTGTTTTGAGAAGTTTGAGACTGGGCTGACAGCTCTCTGACAGCCCAGTCACAGCACGATTCTGGCGGTAAAGCTTTGACTTTAAGGCAAAGCTTCTGGACAGTTCTAGAACTTTGTAGAAGCTCGCCACCTTTAACATTGGGAGATCCAGGCTCTTTTTGAGGAGCCAGAGGAAGATTAACGATAATGGCGAAATATTGCCCCCAGCTGACCACTTTTCTGATTAATTTCCGGGTCCGAAACTTTCTGAAATTCTATACAATTTTGGATAACATGCAAACGTAACCAAAGGGGGAAGTTTCGGACCTAATTTCCGACTTTCTCCAATCCGACAGTGGTGGGGCTCCAAAATCAGACCAATCCCGGCCTATTACTGGAAAATATTTTTAAGTTCTAATTTTGGGCACAATTTATACGTCTCTTTATAATTTTCTAATTTTCTTTGTCTTCTCTTGTCCTGGGCCCCTACGTTGAAATTTCAGGTAAATAATTGGCCAAAAATAAGAGAAGCCAACACAGCAATCTTAACAGCAATTGCTCCCTATTGCTGGAAACTCGGTGTCCTCATTTAACCGAGGAAGTAGGGAGCAATTGCCTAAAAATGTGCATAAAAATTCATACGTAATTTTCTACCTAATAAAAGTTACTTATTATAATTCTACGTATGTTTTTACCTATTTCTTCTAATTTTCATTAATTTTGATTTATTAAGGAGGAGGGTAAGCCCCCTCCGAACCTACCTAAATACACAACAGTGTGTACTAACTCTCTCTCTTGGAGAGGCAATTCTCTTCTGGCCTCTTGGCCAGGCTGCAGAGTTCACGTGAGGACAAGCCTCAAGTGAGAGGGATGAATGAGTGTAGCAGTACTCCCACTACTACGCAGTCTGGGAAGCCGACGACTTCCGAGACAATGAAAAAGGGAGTTCCTAAAATTTAACACAAATGTGAAAAGAGTCCAAATTTTGAGGCACACCTTCTAAAGAGGTAAGATTACGAAATTAAAAGTAATCTTACTAAAACATTTTCATTCATTAGTCGTCCATTTTTGGAAGTTAGAAATTGGGGTTTGGATTTTTGGAATCAGGAACAAATTGCCTTGCAATGAGCCTAACTTACATAATCGACAAAATTTACTAAAATTACTTAATTAAACCATAATTAACATTAATTAACACTTATAAACAATAACTAATCAAAATATAACCATTTTATGTCAAAATAAAAACATACGTAACTATTTTAAGCCTAACTAGGTGATTATCTTTCAACATGTGGCATTCTCTTGCCTTAAAACTGCTCTTTAAAAGAATTTCGGAAATAAAATAGATTCGTACAACTTCTTCTGATGTTATAAACTTGTAATAATTGATACAGATGTTTTGTCTAATTATTTAGGTGACCAGTATGGATGAAAAGGTCCCATCGCGGACCAATTCTAGACGCAGCAGAATGCCCGCTCTTCAGTTACGATTTCGAACTCGTTCTAATATTTTATTTCTTTGATTTCTCGGTTGATATTGCGCAGGTGTAAAGTTATTCTTCACATTGGGGTGTGCAACAAGCCTAAATCTGCATATTAAGATGTCAACAAGCCTAATCCTAACATTAATATTAACTTTTGGGGTTCTAAGTGGACCGTAATTGGATAATTTTGGTCTGGCAACTCTGATATTTTCCTTCAAATACAGAATATACAGATATGAGCTTGGACATTCAATTCTGGCAAACATGATGAAATATAAGAAATACAAAAATCTTCAATTAGCTAGATTTTCACTTGCTCTTTCACACAGTTAACTAAATAGAGAATTTTAATCAACTTCGACCATTAACGAAAGTCATTTCATTACACAAAACGTAAAATTTATCTAAGTAAAAGGGGAATTGTAGCCTCTCCGTTTCCTGTAAGGTTCGTGTAGAGTGTGTATATTCATTACACGGGGATCTTGCATTTCCAGAAAACTAAATAGTCGCGTTAGTTGATGGATTTGCTGAACTTTAGCAGACAGATATGCAAATCATGTCCCCTGACAACTTCTACTTACGTTAGTCTGTTACAGACACCGTAAACCAAGAGCACTGAACAACAGTTTGATTGAGTTTGTTCTTAGCGTCAGTGAAACGAGCTTATGAAAATTGTTTGAATGACACTAATTGGTGCAGATTTGCGAAATTTACAATTTCTTGTTTGATTCCGGGCAGAATGTATTTCGAGTACTGGCTCTCAAGTTTGAAATTGGCCGCCACTATCCATCAGATTCCTTCGGCAGAGTGCACTCAACAAATTAACAGGGAAGGCTGCTCTGATCTCTGCATTACATTGCGGACCCGAAGTTGTTTATATGTATATACTTTTAAGGGTCACTGCTAAAATATCAGTTTCCTCCTAACAACTGTCGGTTCAGAAGAGATACGTATGTTCTGTCAAGTGGAACGGTCAGGGGAGTCGGTTAGCAGATTCTTTTTTGTATTAAAAAGGATATTCAAGACCACTTGAAATAGTTTGGTCTGAAAGGTATTTCATGCTATTTACTATCTGATGGACAGATCTGGAATACTATAAGACTGTATTGCGTTAGGGCGCCTGTTGCGTTAGGGCGCCCCTATGGTGCGATAGGGCGCTTTTTTCAATTTTTGAACATGGTGCGTGAGGGCACCGGTGTTTGCGTTAGGGCGCCCACTGTATGCTTTATGAGGCGACTATTCCAATAGAAAACAACCGGGTCTGTTTTTCGTAGTATACAATATACAATTTAAAGCACAAATAGAGGGGACCAATCAGTGAAATCTTTAAAGAAAAAATTAGCTAATACAAATTTATTTAATCTGAAAGGTTTAAAACTAAACTAAAACTTTAAATCACTAATCAATGTAAATTAATTGAATAATATTTTTTAATTCTGAATTGATGTAAAATTATTCCATTATCGTGCGCCAAGTCAAATAACCAAAGAATCAAGTCAAATTCAAAATCAAAGACTTCATGAGTTTTTCATGTTTTCATAGACTTATCTATTTTGAAAGGATGTTTTGACACATCAATAAAAAGAGACTTAATATTTTAATTAATTATAATTAATTTGTGCTTTCAAATTTCAGCAGTAAAAGTTTTATTTTAGACTATTCATATATTCATTAATGGGAACCCCCTCTTTTAAATGGTGCATATCGTTAGCACTTTCATAATTGCCGTTGTAAAAAATGTGGTTGTTCTAAGTACTGCCAAATAAACGAATAGTCAAGGAATCTGCAGGTTCTTAAGTCGGTAGTGTATGCCTAAATATTATCTCCTCGCGCCTATCTAACGGAAATATCGAAACTAGAAATTAAGAAAACACGATACTTTTACTTCAATCATTCAAATTCAACTATACATTTTCGTAAATTTCAAAAGGCAAGAATTCAAAACAATATAGCAAAACTCTCACAACAAATTCACTACAACTTGAGAGTCACAGCTGCCAACTCGAAGATGTTCACAAAAATGCACCGAACTGCTCCCGCCCGTACTAACGTACCAACTGGCACCTACACCTTTTCAAATCCTAACTCCATAGTGCAAAGCTACCCAATTAGCTAAAGTAAATTTTGTTTCATCATTTATGAAGATTTTCACGAAAATATGCGAAACACAAGGAATATTTCACACCGTGAAAACATTCAGGCGCCCTAACGCACTTACTGGAAGCCCTAACGCTTTTACTGCGCCTGTTAACGCATTTATTAGGCGCTCTAACGCAACAGGCGCCCGAACGCACCATTTGAGCGCCTTAACTCGCCAAAATTAAAATGACCTAAGTTCAGGGGCGCCCTAACGCAACTTTACCATACTATAGTACGACCAAAAAATGTGTGTACAAACTTTGACTGTTCATAGCAGATAAACCTTTGGAGCAAATCCCAACAGTGTAGATACTTTTAGAATCCTAAGGAACCCGAAACTTCGAAAATCGGAGAAACCCGGAATTCGGGGTTTCATTCACGGAAAATCTGAAATTTTTAATTTTTTGGCATATTTTGATTGCAATCAAAATTTTGTTTCCACGATCAAATATAGCTAGTCACGCTTCACATTTTTGCTTTTAAAAGTTTTTTACGAAAGTGCACCCAATCTCCGAAATTCCGGGTTTTCAAAATATCCGGATTTTAAAAATTTTCTCAAATGGGTACCGTTCGAAAGCTCGTGACGAGCTTAACAACTTTTGTTATATAACGAACTCTTGAAAGTGCACTCAGTTCCCAGAATTCGCGAAAAGAGGATTTCTTGGATGTTAGAAACTTTCTCCAATACCCCTCGATATGGATATCATTTGAAAGCTCTTGAGCTTAGCAAGTTTCCTAATAGAGTCAGCTCGCAGAAATGAGCCCACTTTTCGGAATTCACGAAAAACATCCAAGCAATAGTTAAATAACGAATTCGAACATTCCGGGACTTTGGTCCATTTTTGAGCGTTGGTTCTATTGCAAGATTTTTTATGCTCATCAGGAGCTCACGAATGATACCAATCAGTGTTGACGAATGGGATGGGATGGAATGGGATTAAGATGTCGCCCCATATGGGATGGTGGGATTACTTGGGACTATTAAAGCCGCTTTCACACTGGAATTCCATTTGCATTTTGAATTCTAGGATTTGATAATTGTTTCAAAGTAATAAAAAGTTCTACATGCATCAACATTATTGAGCTGTGTTTGCCCGAACCAAGATTTTGACACCGGATTTAACTAGACTATAGTTACATGCCGAGTCTGCTGATGCCTGAACGCGTAAGATTACCATCTCCGAGCGCAATTAATTTTAGCTCACAGCTGGTAGTGGTATTTCAGTCAGTTACTGAAACTGAAGCTATTTACAGGCTGTACAGGATTCCGTTTCAGTTAAGAGATCTGAAACTGAAACTAAAATTATTTCAATCAGTCGACAGAATCTGCAATTTGAAACTAAAATTTGAGCATTCTGCAGGATGAGGAGGAGGCTTTAATAATTATCCAATTATGCTTTACATGAAACCTAGACGACAGAAACGGTCCTTTCTTGAATGAGCTCAAACTGGAACTCCGACTGAAACTATAACTGAATAATACAAGATAATAAACGAAAGAAAGAAGGATGTCACTACAGCACCTCCGATGCGAAACATTCGGGCCTGAGGTGGGGATCGAACCCACAACCTTTGGCTTTCTAGGCCAACGCTCTACCGTTTGAGCCACCCAGGCACAATCGAACCAAGCTTAAGTTTGAATTCGTTCCCAAACTGTAGTGACACGATTTTTGAATAGGCATATAGCTCGAAATTAAACCACATGAAACCGAAATCATTCTGTGTTGCCGACTGAAACTTAAAACTGAAATTGACAAAATTTTCTTCAGCCAACTGAGGGGCGACTCCCAATGGAGGGTTCGGAGAGAATGCGATTTTGGGATTATGGACCAATCGAAATTTTCTAAAAGGTCGTGCCCGATAATTTAACAGAGGAAGTAGGGAGCAATTGCTTAAAAATGTGCATAAAAATTCATACGTAATTTTCTACCTAATAAAAGTTACTTATTATAATTCTACGTATGTTTTTACCTATTTCTTCTAATTTTCATTAATTTTGATTTATTAAGGAGGAGGGTAAGCCCCCTCCGAACCTACCTAAATACACAACAGTGTGTACAACTCTCTCTTGGAGAGGCAATTCTCTTCTGGCCTCTTGGCCAGGCTGCAGAGTTCACGTGAGGACAAGCCTCAAGTGAGAAGGATGAATGAGTGTAGCAGTACTCCCACTACTACGCAGTCTGCGAAGCAGACGACTTCCGAGACAATGAAAAAGGGAGTTCCTAAAATTTAACACAAATGTGAAAAGAGTCCAAATTTTGAGGCACACCTTCTAAAGAGGTAAGATTACGAAATTAAAAGTAATCTTACTAAAACATTTTCATTCATTAGTCGTCCATTTTTGGAAGTTAGAAATTGGGGTTTGGATTTTTGGGATCAGGAACAAATTGCCTTGCAATGAGCCTACTTACATAATCGACAAAATTTACTAAAATTACTTAATTAAACCATAATTAACATTAATTAACACTTATAAACACTAACTAATCAAAATATAACCATTTTATGTCAAAATAAAAACATCCGTAACTATTTTAAGCCTAACT
>JASAND010009034.1:0-22500 GCA_030248195.1 Trissonchulus latispiculum | reverse complement strand
ATTAATTATAACTTTAATTAGGTTAATGTAATTAAAAAACTAATTCGACAACTTTGTAGCATTTTTTCTGCTCTTTCCAACGATATAAAAATTGTTGCACAAAACAAAAATTTGTAGGAATGTAATCTGCAACAATTTTTATATCGTTGGAAAGAGCAGAAAAAATGCTACAAAGTTGTCGTATTAGTTTTTTAATTACATTAACCCAATTAAAGTTATAATTAATTAATTAAAAATTACTAATAAAATGCCTATCGTAAGCCTAAGCTAATTAGCGAATCAGCGAGCAGACACACACTTATATGAAAGCATGTAATTAGTGTAGGGTGGGACCCCCCCGAGACTTTCGGGGGGGGGGGGGTCCCGAGTTAGCGACCCGAGCATGTCAAGCATGTTTAGTACATAGTAGCGTAAGAGTTTCATACTCTTATTCTATTATGTACTCTTGGTTATAGTTTCTATCTTCCTCAAATTACAGATTTACAGACAAAAACAGCAAAAACTCAGCCTACCCATCACATTAATACACCTCATCTTTTCCTCTGGCCAATCCTCTGTGTAAAACTTTCCCGAGACAGGAGCATTCGGAGCGTCTGCATGGTCTGAATATGGATTCAGGGCGAACTGGACCGATCACAAGTTGCTATGTGATATAGGATATAAAAGTTACCGCTATTAGCTAAACCTTGACATTTAGATGTTCGGACATTTTAGCTTAAACATTATTAAGATGCAATTCCGCTAACCTGGCAAGGGCAATTAAACTGTTGAACAGTGAAACTTGCAGTTGGAACGATAACTGTCGTGCATTAAAATATGATTGTGTAAAACAAGAATTACGCATAGAAGTTGCGTAAACTGTTAGAAATTCAAATTTTTATTATGTACCTTCTAAGAAGTTTCCACAGAAGAAGACTAAAACCAGGATTAGGACCAGTATCAGGATCATTTCAGGATCGGGATAGTAGAGAAGAAATAGCGGTTCTAGGCCCTCCCGCAGCCGCAGCTGAGGGATTACGTAATCGCTTACATAATTATTACATAATTATAACGCAACAGATTACGTAATTAATTATGTAATACTCGCACAATTAATTCTGCAATAGATTACGTAATTATTACGCAATTAATTGCGTAATAATTATGCAATAGATTGCATAATGTTCGAGGCTGAAGGATTACGTAATCGCGTACGTCATAATTACGTAATTAATTGCGTAATAATTATGCAATAGATTACATATTGCATAATGTTCGAGTCAACGGATTAGGTAATAATTGCATAATAATGATTACGCCACAGGTTACGTAATCAGCAAGCAACAGATTGCGTAATTTTAATCATTATTACTATTCAGATCATGTTATGTAATGACTGTCTCCTTTTTGTGACTTTATTTAGTATATGCGTATATGCACATTGAACACCAATAGCTTACAATTTCTTTATACTATATACATCAACAAGCAGTGTACAATATGAAATAAAGGCAATTATGCGTGCAATGTTAATATGTTTTCTAAATTATGATTGTGCAACAAGTCTAATATGTTCAAGGAGATTGTCTGAGTCAGAGATTGTCAAGGAGATTGTCAGGTCAATTGAGAGTGGTACTCAAGAATGCATGCAATTTAGACTCCCATTTAATGACAATTTAATCTGACACATTCCCAGTCAGCATGATAACAATGGTATCAAAACAAAAATTGGAATATTAATTTAACCTGACATATGGCCAGTCAGCATGACACGAATGCTTGGTCAGCATGACAATAATGCTTGGTCAGCATCAATCTGATTGGCTGAAAATTACAAATGCTTGGTCAGCATGACAGGAATTGTCACAAAAGGTGTTTTGAGCAACCAGTCTAATATGTTCAAGGAAACAGCCAGATCCTCTGGGGGAGGGGGTAGATCCAAATAATGGTTGGAAAAATTATTCTTTACAAATTTATAGATTGCATCCATCATTCAAGTGCGGTGAATCTTTTATGGTTGGGTCTAGCACATTCAAATATCAAATGGGCTCCAAGACGTGATGTGAGACGTCCACAAATATGACAAAGTTGTAGTCGCTTTTGCTGCCTGCTTGTTAGTCGTTTTGGAGGTGATGGCTTCTTGCGTGTCCAAACTCCAAGGGCAACCAAATCAAGAATACACTCACAATTCTTAGATTTCCGACAAGTCTTACAGCGTTTTGAAATCACAAATGAATTTTTCAAAATTTTCCAACATTTATGGAAATCTGCATCACCAGAACGGAGGCAGTCATGCTGACCAAGCATTCTTGTTATGCTGATGAAGTATTTTTTATCAGAATAATGCTGACCAAGCATTCTGATCATGCTGACTAGGCATCATATTTCAATAATGCGAAGAATGTCCTCTCTTTTTAGTGTTAATTTACCTATCCATCCAAACATAATTTGTTTGTCATCAGCAAAACACAATTGCCAATCAAATTGTTGGGAATTGTATGGACATAACAAGTCACGTGATTTGTCTATGTTACACCGTTGCCTTGCGCAATCATGAATAAAGCTTTGTAACTTGTGAAATTGCTTCATTTATAAAGCTTTTCGTACTCGATTTTGAACAAGAGGTACACTTCTGTCAGGAAGCAACTCAATAGTAACTGAAGAAAACGGTTCCAGTGACTTTAAATTAAATAAGACAATAACAGAGATTAAGATGATAACCGTTACACCTATTGACACCGAACCATTCATTAAAACCTTCGTTTTCTCCATTGTTTACTCGACAATAACCGAGAATACTTTTATACCTTTTCCCAGGACGGGTTCCTATTTTTGTCAATTTTCATGAGAGCATTATACTCAGCTACACAGAAAACAACAATTGATGTACCAAGTGCTTCCTTATAGTCAATCTTAATTCTAATTGTACCATATTCTTCGGGACTGATATAGTTGCAGTCAGCAGAATAGTCAGGTGTCAAGTCAACACATGTAATGAAGAATCCCGTTCTATATTCATCCCATTTGAATCCTATATCCATGTTATGATAGTTAAACCTCTGAGAAACTCCATGTACAGGTTTGGATATTTATATTCCTCAAGAGCTTGCAGTGGAGTCGAATGTGGCAGAAGCATTTCGTTTTTATACACATAAATTCGTTGAGCTCCAAAATCCAAAAAGTAAAATGGATTATTCTGCAAAGAACCATTATACGCTGACTGTTTCACCATGAAAATGTAGACTCGCCTTGGGAGCGAACCACTATAAGGTAGCCAATCCAGATTTTGCTCTCCAATAGAAATTGTGCGACATTTAGTATCGTAGCGAAGAGCTGGATGTGCACCCGATGGAGTTTAGAATTTTGTTATGTTCCTGTAGTGCCTGATCACTCAACTTAATTCGAGGTACAAACAATTTGGCATCTGATATTTTTAAAATGCATTCCACTTTTTTACCAATGAAAATGAAATTTGGCTCAGAACGTTTGAAGATGAAACTCACTTCAGTTTGCGGAGGTAGCAGTTTCGGCATCAAAATTGTATCAGTAAATACCTTAGTGTATAAAGTAAAAACTTTAGAGCCTTCAATTCTATCGTACCGCTTTTGCAATCCTTCATTTACGACTATTGGAGGGGCATCATCATCCAAGTTAATATCAAAAAACAAGGGAGAGTCTTGTTCATACATTGCTCCACAAAGCAGTGCGTCTTTCTCCGGTTTTGAATAGTTAACTAAACATAGCAGGTACGATAACCAAGCATAATACGGATTTTTCAATGTAATTGACTGGTCAGAAATGAGACAATCAACGCTAGACCACATAGAATAGCCCAAGATATTGATTGGCCCAGTTTTATCGATTTCAGCTAACTGCGTCCCATTTTTTTCAGCACTTGAGCTCTGATGAATAAAAAACAAGAGGTCAGATCAATAAAAGTATCTGTTTTATCAATTTTAAATTCGATACTGTTAAGGTCAGAGCGAGGTAGAGCTGTAGTGCAAGGAACTTCAACCAATTGTGAGCTTACGGCATCTCCATGAACAGGAACTGGAGCGTTCCATTCAAGCAGCTTATTCCCACATGGGCTATATGACTAGCTTCGACAGGTGTAGCAAGCTGGATTTTCATGTTGTTAAGTGGTTTAACTATTGTTACAAACTCCATTCTTTTAATTAAACTAATACATTACTTGCTTTTATAACTTTCACCAATTCTTTGTAAGAGCGATGTAGTTGCTCTAGTGATTTATTTCCAGTGATTACGCACTTTCCTGTGTAGAAGATCAAGACGGTACTCCCTGCTTTCAGTTCCAAAGTAATTGCAGGAAATGCTTCGGGAGTGAAATTTAACATATAGTTGTGCCTTAAGTAACTATAAATCCAAGTCAAGTCGAGCTTTCTTCCTATATCGCAACTACCCACAATATTTTGTATTTTCATCTCCCATGGTTGCACACTATATCCTAACCTAATCAAAAATTCAGCACACTCTTTCAGACTTTCACATGCTTTATTAACATTTTTAGCACCAAGACATACAATTCGACCATTACTAAATATCTGACACGTGCAAGACAATCTCAATCTTGCAGCACTAAAACGTTTTGGATTATACTTTACATTAGGCAAACTATACAAATCTATAGCGCATTTAAAGTCAGTGGACACTATTACATTAACGATATTCATTTCTAATACGTGTCAATAATTGTCCAAGGACATTTTCTCCAGGCCAGTCATTTACATTTATAACTCTTTCATCGTTAATGTCCAGTCCAATACCCCAATATTTATCCCACTTTGAAGCTTCGGCAATGATGCAAGCTTTAGTCTCTATTGAAAGATCCCGTAGACGTTCACTTTGAGCACACTTGGCTCGCAAGCCCATCAGCATAACGTCTTCAGCAATGACCATCCCTTATCCTTATCAAAATTCTTTATTCTCTTGGCAAGTTGTTTGTGTACGCGATTGTGTACGCGTTTGGCCTTGATAATCACGCGATAGGCATACAAATCATTAAAGAACTCGGCCTTTTCGCTCTGATAGTATTGTTCAACGCAGTTGTAGTCAATGCCTCCTAATGTGAAATCAGAAATGTGGAAGTTGCTAAATGGTGACCAGCCAGAATGAACCACACCCATTGGTTGGCTGTCTAAAGTAAGGCAGTAGTAGGTAGGCATTTTTGATTTCGATAACAATATTGTTTTTACTTTCACAAGGTTCAAACTTAAGTTGTCCTGTTGCTGCAACCTGCATCCTGCTAGGTTTCATATTTCAACCACTTAATCGGTTCGGAAGCACGACCTACACCCAATGCTGCTTTGGGTACTGATTCTAAAAACTGTTCAAATTTAGGAACATCTAGAGGTCGCTGTGGGCTGAATTTCGCTGGTGTTATGAAATATCTCACCAAATCATACAGATTTGAGCCTATTGTGTTGTCAGGATAAATAACTCTACCGTTGCTATCTGTATCTACATTAACATGTTGTAATAGTAGAGACGCTTTATTACGTAAATGTTTAGAAAAAAGTGGGACTAAGTAGATTTTTCATCCTCAACCAACTTCACAATAGGTTGAATCGCCGCTGGTACAGTCTTTACTGGAGACGAAGGAACAAGAGCTACTCGTTTAGCCATTTTAGCATAACGTCAAGCAATGTATGTGCTAACTGATTCCTTTTAAGGGTTTTCCGTTTAGCTGTAATTGGCACTTTCTTATCAGCCAGAATGAGAATATCCTTCTTAAATTTTCTCAGCTTAGATATATCTGACGACAGTAGCGCAAAATCACCATACAATGCATTGAATGCAATTTCAGCGAAAGCATTGATCAAATCTTTAGTGCAAGATGATATAGTTGCATTTACAACAGCTTGTGGTGCTGATTTCAAAAATATTAGAGTGGAAATATGTTTTTGAGCCATTTTTCAAATTTGGACTAAAATATAGACCTTTTATATTCTTGGAAGGTAGACATAAGGTTTCTCTTTGACTAGTATTCCACTCAGTACTCTTAATTTTGGATCACTTCCAGGTTTCAGATTAAGCAGCAAGTATCCGAAAGGTTACTTTGTTGCCATTTCAAAGGCTTCAGGGAAAAAGTCTTTCTTTGTTGGGAACATCTGTCTACCAATTGTCGCAATCATTGAAACATCTCGATAGTTGGGAAACAGAACGATATACTGAGCATTACGGGTAACTGTGCGCATGTATTTTGATTCAAAGTACAAGTTCTGGACAATAAATATTGTGCTGACATTTACATGTCTCATTTTAGTGAACAGCTGTGTGTTTTTTCTATGTCCTACTTCGGTCATCAGATCATCCAGTATAAGCAAAGTATCTTTTTCAGGTAACTCATTGGGGAATCCTTCATGCAAGGTGGCTGGAATATCTTTGAAAATTTCTTGAAACATGCTGTAACAAAGCATTATGTTTGATGGCATTGAATCAATCAGCTTGTTTTTTATAACATCCACAACCCATTTTGTTTTCCCTGAACCAGTCATTACGCTAACGATCATTGTAAAAGGAGCATAAAATTTAAAAATCGGCTCTTTCAGATCATGTAACTTTAAATGTCTGTGCAAGCTATGTCGATGCTTGAATTCTTTGCTACAATGAGTACACTTATACAGCCGTAAACCGTCAGCCGTCAGCCGTAAGCCATAAATCGTTAGCCGTCCGTCTTAAGTCGTAAGCCACTGATGTCTTCTTTATTAACCCAAGAGCTCATTGACGAAGGATATCCCAGCCATTTTACAAGATACTGCACTTCACCACTAAATTTTCGCTTTTTTAAAACTTTTTCAACTTTATAAACATTATCAGTTTGCACAATTTTCTGTAATTCAGGCTCGTAAAAAGTTCCAACAATTTCTTCACCATTAGCATCTTTTATTTTATAAACAACTGGATCGCTAGGAATTTGTTCACTAATTGAAAAAATTTCTCTCGTCCACAGAGGTAAGTAACCTTTTTGAAAAACTGCTCGCTCCTTCGTAATCCTAACTGCATCACCTAGTTTAAATTTATAGTGTACTGGTCAATTTTTGGAGGAAATAATTTTATTTTAACTTCATCTTGGTTAGTGGCATTAACCTCAACTGGTGCCATTCCTATGCTTCGATGTTTTGAGTTGTTGTATGAAGTGACTAAATCTTGCAATGCATCGAGATAGCGCCAAGAATTTGAGTGTGTAAAATATTTATAAATTTTACCTTTTAGGGTTCTAATAACTCGCTCAGCAATTGCTGCGTTTGTGTCTGGATTTTGACTTGTGTAGTAGTTAATACCTCTGTCCGCACAATAAGTTTTAAACTTTGCATTCAGAAACTCACCACCTTTATCTGTCATCAAATGCTGAGGTGTTCGCGGAATTTGAGAAAATGCAGCTATAAATGTTTCTGGCTTTTTATCCTTTGCAGGGAGTGCATATAAAAACTTACTAAATGTATCAATGACAACTAAAATATATTTAAAGCCATCATTCCATTTCGAAACATTGCTCATATCAGCAATATCCATTTGCCATAAATCGTCTATTCTTTTTGTAATTATTCTGCGACGTTTGAATTCTAGCTTACGCTGTCTGTGCAGCGTATAGGCTTCTTGACTCTGTAGCCATTCTCTAACATCCTTTCTGCTGACATTTAATCTTGCTGCTTTTGCAGCCTTGTAAAGCTTTTCAACACTACTTAAGGATCCTGGATCCTTCAAACTATAGTAAATTTTATCCATTCTTACTAAACTTGGAATGAGAAAGTCTTTAATAGTTTATTTTATAATGACCATAAGCATAACTAGATACACCATCGTCAAGTAAGTAACGCTTATCATCATAGCAAGACAAACTAGTTTTGTTCAAATGTACACTATACAATTGGTGCAAATTACTTCTAATCAAATTCATATTATGATACATAAAAGTACCTTCTTGTAGAGTATTTACATAATCAGCATGAGATATACATTTCTTTACAACATTCTTTTTTATCCCTTTAGCACGTTTTTTATCAATACCATCACACACAAAACTATACATTTTGGCGCGCAGACCACAAAATTCACTTATGGGACTACCAGCCGTTTCATCTTTCATTTTGCCTAAAACTTTTTTGTTTTGGGTAGAATGAAGAAAATGAGACGATGGGTAATCACTTGTATCAAATAAGGAAATATCCTTGTACATATCTTGATATACATCATCAATCTGTATACAATAGCATAAAGAATCAGTATCAGTAAATAATAATTTCGCTATTGCACCATATTTATTTACAATATAATTATAGTGGAAATCATACATAAGATAATAATACAAGACAAGCACACTGAATCCAACATAAATTGGTTTGCATAACTTTACAGAAACTCTGTTCATAGATACAGCAACTAATTCTTCAGAAAATATTACAGCACGATTAAATCTTGGTTTAGCAGTCAATTTTACAAATTTACGTTCAGTATTTACAAGTTCAACAGTTTGATATGCTAGTACATTTTCCATTGTTTTTCCGAATACCGCATTGTTTAGCAACTTAAATAAGTCTTTTTCAAAGTCACTTTTAGCATTTTTTCGCTTTTCAGTGTTAAACTCAATGTATGGCTTCATCCAAGGACGTTGATTGAATCGAAGAACTCGGTGAATATGAGTGATCTTGAGACCAAGTTGAAGATACAGTCGAAGGTTTCGATAGTGTATAACGTATTTGGTTTTGGGACGTAGGTTTGGAACTAATTTTTCCACTTTGGACGGAGTCGTTCCAAGATCATCACAGAGGGATTGGGCGCAGGGACTCAGCATTTCACCAGTTATATGTAGCTTTTCAGAGGCAAGCAGGTAATCATTATGGGTGTCGTGGAGTGCTTGGGGATAGTCAAGATCAACTTCAAGGACATAGCCACAGTTTTGATTGTCAGCTTGATTAACCCAGTCAATGACTTCCATTTCTTGTCGACTTAGCCATCGAAAGTCCTTAACAGGTAATTTTTGTACCATTGTCCATCCATACAAATTGTTGGCATCAAGGTACATGATCCAGGAATTTGGTTTCGATGGGTCAAAGTCACCAATCTGAGGATTGTTCGCTTTAGCGAAACGGTGGGAGATCATAGAAATTCCTCCTCTAATACCTTGCTAGAAGAATAAGTACATGTCCGGATCATGAAGAAGCTCAAGCCAGACCTTTGTCATCTTCAAGCATGCATCCCAAGCAAACGAAGGCAGTGTAAGGTAGTGGGCAGGGTCAAGTTTATAATGCTCAAGACTGAATCGACGAAAATTTTCGAAAACATCAGCAAGTAACAAAACGTCAGTCTTTAAATATAGATCATGGTACTGGCCACGACTTTGGATATTGAATTTTTCCCAGATCTTTTGAGCGTGTTGATAATCATCATCATTAATTTCTTCTCCATTGAGTTCATTCCAAAATTTTTCTTTTGACGGCAATTGCGTTTCAGCGAACTTTTCCCAACAGTCCATGTAGTCATAAGGATAAACTCCTTTTCTCACTAACATTTCTAATTCATTTTCCTCAAATTCACTGGACATAACCTGAAACTTTTGGATGCCTTCTTTGGAGAGATTAGACACAAGAGATTCCAGAGAACTTGTCAAAAACTGGAATGTGTCAATGAAGCGTATTCTCCACCCTCCTTTTTCAGCCTCCTCCTCATCATCCTCAGCCTCGTCATCAATTAAGGAATTAGTTGTTTGTCTTCTTGGCGTTCTTCTCTTTTTCAGAGTGAAACTCAAGTAATCTTTCATTCCTTTAGGAATACAGTCCATGGCGAGTCCCATTTTATTACACAGCTTGCCAACTTCCTAAAACAATAAACCAGAAGAATTGTATGCAATGCTCATATATAGTGAATCTGGGCATGGCTGGGATGAGATGTCTTTCAAGGCCATTCTAAATAGAGGAAAATTTTACCTGCATGATAAGGTGTCCGTCATATCTTCTCAAGTTGTGAATGGTTACGACAATATCTCGACTCAATCGTAATCCCATATTGCATTTATTGTGAGCAGCTCCTCTGTATTTTCCAAAAAAATGACAGTGATCTCGGACAGCTCGCTCTTCATTAAATGGTTTGTTGCAGAGATAGCATTCGTTCGCGCTATCATGCTTCAATTGCTCTTCTGCAATTAGGGCAAGAGGAGCAGGTTCTCTCAAGCTTGCTTGATAATCATCGTTTTTCTGAAAGTAACATCAAACTGATGCAGTATTGACTCGGTGGGTATTGAATAAAGTGTTTAACATTCATCAGCATTTACAAATGTATAAGTAACAAACAATTCTATACCTCAATAATTGTTTCCAGGAACTTTCGAACAGCGTTTTCTCCACGGTAAATGATACTTTTTCAATTCGAGTTTGATTACCACAACAATTTAACACACCAACAACGCCAAATCCGCATGGTGTATGAGATTGGTACTTTTGTGTAGACGAGGCGTCCCTGTTTGGATGGCAGCCAACGACTTTTTCTGTCAGACACTCAAAATCAGCATAAATCTAAAAGTATCAGACATTTAATAAATCTGTGCAAATATCGAAAAAGTCTGCATGTATTAATAGAACAAAAATTATCACACAGAAGAGAAGTTAGAAACTTACTATGTATGTTGCTCGCTGCATTTTGTGTATATTTTTGAATTTCAACCATTTGTCTTCTGGCATTTCGACACGTGTTGCTTCATGATTGTTGCATAATTGGAGATGCTGAGTTTTCTTTTCCACTGTGTAACACGGTATCAGACATCGTGGACAAAAATGTTTGCAATGTTGAAACTTATTCTGGGTGTAGAGCAATCGATCCAAACTTCTTATCCAACAGTAGTGGCTTTGAGATCCTTTGGTTAGCAGAAGAAGATGGATACATTGATTATCATTGCGTTTGGATATATACAATGGAATAATATTGCCTTCTTCCAGGGTGTAAACATTGATTCTGAGATTATTTTGATGTTCGAATTTGGGGGCTTGGGAAACGGGTACAGGGAAAGAAATACCGGAAAAGTTTAGTTCATTTGCAAAAGGATGATAATGGGTTACGCGTTCAGCATGATTTGTAGCAGGATGTAAAGCGGCTAGAACACACCACTTAAAGCATTCGTTGTCATCGTTTTGAATGCTAATAACGGACTTTTTGTTAGCAATGAAATGTGGAAGTGGAATATAGGATGATCCGGAAATGGGACGGTATCTGGCAAAATGGGCATCCAAGTGGTTAAGATAATATATAACCCAACCAGAGCCTTGACGGAGAAAGCTTTCAATGTTAGCAAGAATTTCGCTGAATCCGGATTGCAGTTCTTCGTCAATATTGGAACTTTTCCAGATTATTCTATTTTTACAATTAAAGTGCGCCTCCATAGTGATAGATTCATCATTATCTTTACGAAATGTTATCATTAAGCTCATCCATACTTTTAGCCCATACTCAGCTTCTAAGATGTTGGTAATGCACTCAGTAATGTTGGATTGTTGGTTCATTAGAAAGGTTGATGGATCATAATCAGCATCGGTTGCATATAATGATAATGTTCTCAGCGCATTGCTGAGAGCTGTTTTACTGTACTTTGGTATACACTTTCGACTTTTTGGTGGAGCTTGTTTCTTTTCTTGTGGGCAAGGAATCCCTCGTTTTCTGGAATGCGTAGCCATGTGATTCTTCATGTCATTAGTCCGACTAAATGATCGACCGCATATGGACATTCAACAACTCTTCTTTTATCGTGGACTTCTCTTTGATGTGCCAACAAATTTTTTCGTGCACCAAATCCTTTCTCACAAATCGAGCACTGAAAATAAGCCAAAAATTAAATTTAATCCTCCATATTCAAAGTTTTATAAACATGTTGCAACATAATCGTGCTAGGTTCTATAAAAATTTAAAACAATAACGCTGTATGGGTACATACATTGAATTCTTTGTCATGATCTTGTCTCCAACTAGGAGCAGGTTGAGAATGAATAGCTTCAGCAGCAGAATTATAGCAAGCATTTGTAATTTTCAGCCAATCAGATAGATGCTGACCAAGCATTATTGTCATGCTGACCAAGCATTCGTGTCATGCTGACTGGCCATATGTCAGGTTAAATTAATATTCCAATTTTTGTTTTGATATCATTGTTATCATGCTGACTGGGAATGTGTCAGATTAAATTGTCATTAAATGGGAGTCTAAATTGCATGCATTCTTGAGTACCACTCTCAATTGACCTGACAATCTCCTTGACAATCTCTGACTCAGACAATCTCTGACTCAGACAATCTCCTTGAACATATTAGACTTGTTGCACAATCATAATTTAGAAAACATATTAACATTGGACGCATAATTGCCTTTATTTCATATTGTACACTGCTTGTTGATGTATATAGTATAAAGAAATTGTAAGCTATTGGTGTTCAATGTGCATATACGCGTATACTAAATAAAATTACAAAAAGGAGACAGTCATTACATAAACATGATCTGAATAGTAATAATGATTAAAATTACGCAATCTGTTGCTTGCTGATTACGTAACCTGTGGCGTAATCATTATTATGCAATTATTACCTAATCCGTTGACTCGAACATTATGCAATATGTAATCTATTGCATAATTATTACGCAATTAATTGCGTAATTATGACGTACGCGATTACGTAATCCCTCAGCCTCGAACATTATGCAATCTATTGCATAATTATTACGCAATTAATTGCGTAATAATTACGTAATCTATTGCAGAATTAATTGTGTGAGCATTACATAATTAATTACGTAATCTGTTGCGTTATAATTATGTAATAATTATGTAAGCGATTACGTAATCCCTCATCTACCTCCGCAAACTGAAGTGAGTTTCATCTTCAAACGTTCTGAGCCAAATTTCATTTTCATTGGTAAAAAAGTGGAATGCATTTTAAAAATATCAGATGCCAAAATGTTTGTACCTCGAATTAAGTTGAGTGATCAGGCACTACAGGAACATAACAAAATTCTAAACTCCATCGGGTGCACATCCAGCTCTTCGCTACGATACTAAATGTCGCACAATTTCTATTGGAGAGCAAAATCTGGATTGGCTACCTTATAGTGGTTCGCTTCCAAGGCGAGTCTACATTTTCATGGTGAAACAGTCAGCGTATAATGGTTCTTTGCAGAATAATCCATTTTACTTTTTGGATTTTGGAGCTCAACGAATTTATGTGTATAACAACGAAATGCTTCTGCCACATTCGACTCTACTGCAAGCTCTTGAGGAATATAAATATCCAAACCTGTACATGGAGTTTCTCAGAGGTTTAACTATCATAACATGGATATAGGATTCAAATGGGATGAATATAGAACGGGATTCTTCATTACATGTGTTGACTTGACACCTGACCATTCTGCTGACTGCAACTATATCAGTCCCGAAGAATATGGTACAATTAGAATTAAGATTGACTATAAGGAAGCACTTAGTACATCAATTGTCGTTTTCTGTGTAGCTGAGTATAATGCTCTCATGAAAATTGACAAAAATAGGAACCCGTCCTGGGAAAAGGTATAAAAGTATTCTCAGTTATTGTCGAGTAAACAATGGAGAAAACGAAGGTTTTAATGAATGGTTCGGTGTCAATAGGTGTAACGGTTATCATCTTAATCTCTGTTATTGTCTCATTTAATTTAATGTCACTGGAACCGTTTTCTTCAGTTACTATTGAGTTGCTTCCTGACCGAAGTGTAGCTCTTGTTCAAAATCGAGTACGAAAAGCTTTATAAATGAAGCAATTTCACAAGTTACAAAGCTTTATTCATGATTGCGCAAGGCAACGGTGTAACATAGACAAATCAAGTGACTTGTTATGTCCATACAATTCCCAACAATTTGATTGGCAATTGTGTTTTGCTGATGACAAACAAATTATGTTTGGATGGATAGGTAAATTAACACTAAAAAGAGGACATTCTTCGCATTATTGAAATATGATGCCTAGTCAGCATGATCAGAATGCTTGGTCAGCATTATTCTGATAAAAAATGCTTTATCAGCATAACAAGAATGCTTGGTCAGCATGACTGCCTCCGTTCTGGTGATGCAGATTTCCATAAATGTTGGAAAATTTTGAAAAATTCATTTGTGATGGCAAAACGCTGTAAGACTTGTCTGAAATCTAAGAATTGTGAGTGTATTCTTGATTTGGTTGCCCTTGGAGTTTGGACACGCAAGAAGCCATCACCTCCAAAACGACTAACACGCAGGCAGCAAAAGCGACTACAACTTTGTCATATTTGTGGACGTCTCACATCACGTCTTGGAGCCCATTTGATATTTGAATGTGCTAGACCCAACCATAAAAGATTCACCGCACTTGAATGATGGATGCAATCTATAAATTTGTAAAGAATAATTTTTCCAACCATTATTTGGATCTACCCCCCCCCCAGAGGATCTGGCTGTTTCCTTGAACATATTACACTGGTTGCTCTAAACATCTTTTGTGACAATTCCTGTCATGCTGACCAAGCATTTGTAATTTTCAGCCAATCAGATTGATGCTGACCAAGCATTATATTGTCATGCTGACCAAGCATTCGTGTCATGCTGACTGGCCATATGTCAGGTTAAATTAATATTCCAATTTTTGTTTTGATATCATTGTTATCATGCTGACTGGGAATGTGTCAGATTAAATTGTCATTAAATGGGAGTCTAAATTGCATGCATTCTTGAGTACCACTCTCAATTGACCTGACAATCTCCTTGACAATCTCTGACTCAGACAATCTCCTTGAACATATTAGACTTGTTGCACAATCATAATTTAGAAAACATATTAACATTGGACGCATAATTGCCTTTATTTCATATTGTACACTGCTTGTTGATGTATATAGTATAAAGAAAATGTTTTAGCTATTGGTGTTCAATGTGCATATACGCGTATACTAAATAAAATCACAAAAAGGAGACAGTCATTACATAAACATGATCTGAATAGTAATAATGATTAAAATTACGCAATCTGTTGCTTGCTGATTACGTAACCTGTGGCGTAATCATTATTATGCAATTATTACCTAATCCGTTGACTCGAACGACTCGACATTACGTAATCTATTGCATAATTAATTGTGTGAGTATTACGTAATTAATTACGTAATCTGTTGCGTAATAATTATGTAAGCGATTACGTAATCCCTCGCGGCTGCGGGAGGGCCTAGAACCGCTATTTCTTCTCTAGTCGGGATCAGGTGGCTAAACTTCAGAATCCGGCTGGGGCTAGATTCTGAGTTCAGGTTTGGGCACCTAAAAATATGATCCACTTCTTGGAACTTCAGTCATTTCCGGAGCGGCTTAAGACTTCAGGATCCGGGATCTTGAAACCCGTGTATGGGTAATAGGCAGCGAGAGTGCTAGCTTCTAAAAATTTTTTAGATCAAAATTTTTAAATTTTTGAATTTATCAGCCTCCTGTAAGCGCCCTCACACAAACAAAATTTGAAAGTTATTGATCAAAATTCAAATGTTAGGGCTGGGGAAACAGCAAAAAATCCCTATGTTTTTGGGTTTATCCCTTGCTGTTTCTTATGGAATTTTCCCTTTCAATTTTCCTACTTTAATTGTCTGTGAGTCTAGAACTCTAAAGCGTTGTCGTCAGAAGAATAGCTGTTTCTCCAATAGTCAAGTGAAACGGTACACCACTGAGACTGTCAAATAAACAGAAATTCAAAAAGACAGACTATATTAATGAAAAGTTCCAGCTGTCTGCGGAATAACCCACACCACACAGGTATCTTTCATCTTTATTGATGAAGTGCTCATTATAACATTATTAAAAGCTAATTTCAGTTTGAAATCCATTCTTAACCACATGAAGTTGGCATTTATTTCAGCGTGAGCGGAGCGCTACTGTGGTGTACTGACAGACTGTTCCCATATTACCAATCGCAAGTGATATTTGTTAACGAAAGAGTCTGTTTTGAATAGCTTTTCTAACGAATGCACAAATACACATAAAACATATTAAATTTCCATACTTGGCATAGGGATTCTGCTCCGGCTGTATAACAATGAGTTGGCCCGCAAAAGGCAATATTCCTTAATAGACCTGTATGAATGTAGGGTATGCTCAAGTATTACCTTTAGTATATCTTCTAATTTTTGTTTATGGTAAGCGAAGCGTAAAGAGAATCAGAGAACGAGACTATTCAGTTTGCAGTTACTCGTCCAGCATCCTTTTGTTCATTTAGTTGAGCGGCGCAGCTCAATTAGGTTAGCAAGGTCAAATTAAGTGTGCATTTTATGTAAGGTTTATTACTGTGAAATTCCTAATTTAGCAGTAGCAATGTAACGCTTCTACCAGGGCTGGTGGACCAAGAAGAAACCGAGGACAAGCCCGAACGGGAGGCGTCAGGCACCCTTGTACCCACGAAACCAGGACCTAGAAGAGAGAAGGGAAGAGGGAGGTTTTTTCACACAACCATTGAAAGTAAAGAATTGGCCTAGCCGGGGATCGAACCACGGCCCTTCTGATCCGGAAACAGACATGCTACCGCTACACCACAGGGCCATCAGCTGAACTCCCATATCAGGCTTATCAATCTTTCCTATGCCTGCTTCCTTTACAGCAACAACAGTTCATGGATTCTTAGCCTGTCAATTCCTGGCAAACGGTTGGCCGACAAAAGTTTCGGTAAGCCAACAATGCTCTTTTGAAGTATGTGGAAAAGTAGATAAAGCTCCTGGCTGTAAGTTTTCTTTGAACGCAGATGAAGGTAAGGATTTGCATTCTAATTCACTCATGGGCTGCCAGTTCAATTTATTATAACTATAATTCTATTCTTTTATATAATTCTATAATTCTATAATTGTATATATTCTATTATTATAATTAGTTCAGCCCCAAAAAAGTAGTAATTTTGACTCGTAGGATAACTTAATTCGAGTGCTTCACGAGTACATTGCTTTTTGTCAAAATTGATGAATTTCTTTTATGTAGTGTGTCTGTTGTGAGTAAAAAGTTAAAAATGTAAAAAATAAGGATAGTTTTATTTGAATTAATGGTTTTATTATGTAATCAATTGCATTCTTTAGCTGTTTAGAAACATTGTTCTGATCGACTGAAATTCCTGATAATGACAAAGTCGCCTGTTAATATATACATGTTAAAATAGTAGCTATTTCAAACATGAATGCCAGCTTATCCCTACTTGAAGCTCTAGCAACTAAATGGAATCAGTATCAAAAGACTTCAACCAAGTCTGCTCTATTTTGGAGCTATATGGTATCTTCTAATCTGCTATCTTTTGTTGGACTAGCAACATACATTTTGTTCTTGTACGTTTTGATGAAGGACAAGTTTAAAACTTTCAACAGTTCATTCTACAAGTTAGCATGCAGCATGGCTGTTCCAGACCTTGTAACACTGACAGTAAACTTTGGCTATTTAACACCAGCTGCATTTATTGGAGAGTATACATTTAGCTTGAACGTTATACATGTAATTGGAATTATTCACAACATAGCTTTCTGGGGTGTAGTAACACATATGGTAACAATCAGCTTGAACCGGCTACTTGCAGTAATCATTCCAGTTACTTATGAAAATTGGTTTTCAAATAAGTTATTGGTGGTTTGGATTTGTGTCTGTTATATTATAAGTGTGTACATTGTAGTCTGTATGAATGTTTGCGGATGTCTGTACCATACACCGTCTGGGTGGGCTTGGGAATTCACTTGTGGTTTTATGAGTGCAAATTCTTGTGCTAACTTTGCGCTAAAACAGAATGCAGTTATTTGTTACATTGTAGCCGCTGAGCTTGCACTAGTTTACATAGCATTGCTGTTTCGATTTCATAGGGTTCAAACAACCGTTGTATTCGCTTTCGCTGAAGACATTCAACGACAACAAGAGTTGACCAAAAGAGAAAAATTAATGGCCCTTCAGTTTGGCTTAATTTCAAGCTTGATAACTGTCAACTTTTTTCTGTTTTGGTCAATTCCGTCCATGGTTGAAGCGGGTGGGTTGAGCAATGAAATAGGATTTGTCATTTTGCAGACGTGTTATATTGCTAACAGTGCAGTGAATCCAGTGATGTATCTAACATTCGGTGCGGACGGGAGGAATGCTGTGAAAAAATTGCTTAAATCTGTTGCACAGCACAATTTGAGTAAATTCCCTGGGTCCTTTCAACCATCAACTATGCTACAGCTGTCAAAAACAAAAATCGAAATACAAACAGGTGCTTAACTAAATTGCGAAGCCAAAACTGTCAAAACTGTGTACTAGCATAAAATTATCAATCAAATCTAACTAAATTTGACCTTTTAAGTTAAGTTAAATTGTAAGTTCGAACAATTAGACAAAATTAATGAAATTTCAAAAACGATTTTTACGGCAGTATGTTTATTTTTATTCTGCCGTCTAACTCTCTTTTAAAGATTTTCTGCAATACTCCTTCTTCACCAGAATGTAAAGTGCTTTCCTGAGAACAGCGGAGGTACCAGCTTTGAATAAGGGTTGATTTTGTCTTTTTGCCACCTTCAAGTAAAAATTTATTGGAGAAAGTGTCGCTGCTGGTTGAAAACTAAACTTGGCATTTTTCTTAATCTATAAATTATACCTACATTTTTTACATCGCCATGGGCAGTATATTTCCAAAGACTGGACTTATGTCAATTCCTTGTTTCAAATTTGAGAGACATGGAGAAATCCTTATCTGTCATTAACACACGCCTTCTATATACCGACTTTTTCAGCTAACGTTTCAACACACTATAGTAAATATACTGCAGCATTATTGTAATGCATGCTATAACCCTTGCATCAATTACTTCGTATGTAAAGTATTATAGTAATGACTGCCGTCAGATCTCCAACGTTGCCGACACCAGTTGGCATTGTTTAGGTGATCTTAAAACGTACATGCATGACACAACTTTTAAATTAAGCTAAAGCAATTGTAAGGGAAGTAGGCACAGGAAAGATTGATAAGCCTGCAATGGGAGTTCAGCTGATGGTCCCGTGGTGTAGTGGTTTAGCATGTCTGACTCTAGAGCAGAAGGGCCGTGGTTCGATCCCCGGCGGGACCAATTCTTTACTTTCAATGGTGAGTGAAAAGCTGAACGTCCCTCTTCCCTTCTCTCTTCTAGGTCCTGGTTTCGTGGGTACGAGGGTGCCTGACGCCTCCCGTTCGGGCTTGTCGGCGCTTCTACCAGGGCTGGCGGATCAGGAAGAAACCAAGGACAAGCCCGAACGGGAGGCGTCAGGCACCCTCGTACCCACGAAACCAGGACCTCGAAGAGAGAAGGGAAGAGGGAGGTTCAGCTTTTCACTCACCATTGAAAGTAAAGAATTGGTCCCGCCGGGGATCGAACCACGGCCCTTCTGCTCTAGAGTCAGACATGCTAAACCACTACACCACGGGACCATCAGCTGAACTCCCATTGCAGGCTTATCAATCTTTCCTATGCCTACTTCCCTTACACTGTAAATCTTTCCTACGGGATTCAAATTAGAACAGTTTAAATTTTGTACTACTACACTCCAGCGGCTATGAATTCGTTTGGTTTTGCTACTATGACTTGCGACAATATTCACAGTATGGGTGAAGTGCCCATGGAAATAACTAATTTCAAATTATTGCACAAGAAACCTATCACGTCGGAGCCCCAGTGCCGTTTCAACAGTTGACACCTCGCCAACAAGCATATTTTTTACGTGGCTAGGTCCCAGAATGGGCTTGAGTGGAACACTAGTCATACTGTACCGGCGAACTGGGAGGTGATGGACAAAGTCTGTGAATTTATGCACCAACGTCGGGTGGACGCGGCAATAGCCAAGGGAATTGCTTTGTACAAATGGATGCACCACGCCACTCTGTGGAATTACTTGAACATTAACACATATGACGCCGAAATTCACATGGAATATCCACCACACATGGATGATGTAGAAGAACTGCCATGCTGTACCATTCACGGTGCTAAGTCCATGAGATACCGTCAGTCCATGCTGTCAGCACCGTGCCAAACAACTGATGACGACATTTGTGAATTCTGACTGATGCTGTGACCTTGCTGGATAGTGTTGTTTCAGTTGCCGATTTTAGTTTTAGTTTCAGTTTCAGTTTCAGTCGTTGGTTCGAAATAATTTCAGTTTCAGTTTCAGTCGGCGGACCAAAATAGTTTCAGTTTCAGTTTAAGTTTCAGTCGGAGTTTCAGTTTCAGTTTTAGTTTCAGTCGAAGTTTCAGTTTCAGTTTCAGTTCGCTTTAAAAACAACGGTTTCCAGCTTTCTGAGTTAATATAAAACACAATTTAATGTTTGTTCAGCCTCTCTTACAGCAATGTTAACAGAATCGAAGCTCAAAACCTTAAAATTTTCAAGATTTATGGAAAGACTGAAACTAGTTTCAGTACGAGTTTCAGTCTTTTACCCAATATAGTTTCAGTTTCAGCTTCAGTTTCAGTCGGCTGTCTAAAAACGTTTCAGTTTCAGTTTCAGGTCTCTTCTAAAAATAGTCTCAGTTTCAGTGACTGAAACTGAAACCTGTACAATCTGAAACCTAGTTTCAGTTTCAGTTTCAGTGACTGGTGCAGTGTCTCGTTGTGCAGTACTTTTGTCTTTTGTGCGGTGTGGTACAGAACTCTTACAGTTTCGTTTATGGACCAGTGTTGTAGTTGCCAATAAACAAATATCCGCCTCTTTGGTGTTACATGTAAGTGCAGTTAGTAGTTTACAGACCGTAACCAATGGACTTTTACATTCATTCATTGAAACAAGCGCAATTCAAACTACCAGAGAATAGACATTGACCGCTGGCCGGCCACTATCAGACACTTGCCGCAACCAGGAGCCACATTCTGCGGTAATTTTTGATTCTAAAACCCCGAAAAGCTCCTAGCGAAAGTTTTTTCGACGAAAAAGGACAACTTTGAAATTTGACCTTGGGTCGACCGTGGTTCTGGACATGGGTCAGCCACAGCACGAAGCTTTGTTCCTAGCTCAACACAAAGGTCACTTCTAGATTCAGCGACCCAGAATTACCCCTAGATGCAGTTTTCCGGACGAAAATGGGCGAGTTGGACATTTGGCCTTGGGTCGACCCGGAGTTGGAAGTGGGTAGCGGGTACCCGCAGGTAATAGAAATTTTGCTACCCACAGGCTACCCGCGCGGGTAGTTGCGGGTATCGCTTGTTGATATATTAGCTAAAATTCTAACACATTTCCGAAAAAAACAGAATTCAAGTTGGTGATTTCAAAAAATTCGCTAATTTTGGCTGGATGTCCTTCTCCACAACTACTATTTTCAGCGCATATGGGCCCTTGATTAAACTTGTTCCATTTGGTTATATCAAGAGTACATAATAACTAAGAGTGTGACAAGCGTCATGCTCTTAGTTATCAAGCGAAAAACATCATCTGCACAATAACGGCTGACCCCCCCCACAACTGAGTATGTGCACTTCAAATATTTTTGCCCGCTATGCCTACGTTCTAAAGCTCAAAAACACAACTAGTCAGTTGGTTCAATGTGCGTCTGTAGCGAGCTTTAGAACGTAGGCATAGCGGGCAAAAATATTTGAAGTGCACATACTCAGTTGTGGGGGGGGGTCAGCCGTTATTGTGCAGATGATGTTTTTCGCTTGATAACTAAGAGCGTGACGCTTGTCACACTCTTAGTTATTATGTATTCTTGGTTATATCAAGAGTACATAATAGATAAGAGTGTGACAGCTGGCTGGCTCTCTTTTATCAGCTCAAGGTACATGCTCTGCACGCTAACGGCAGACCCCATACACAAACGTGTACCTAGTGACCCCCCCCCACAAATGTGTACCCAGTAAACGTTTCTGTACGCTCACTCGCCGTATCTTTACGTGTTAAAGCTCGAAAACACAACGCCTGCGTGCGTCCAATTTGTGTCTGCTTCGAGCTTTATAACGCAAAGATAGCGTGCGAATTTCTTTGAAGTGAACATACACGTTTGTGTATGGGGTCAGCCGTTAGCGTGCAGAGCATGTACCTTGAGCTGATAACGGATAGCTTGCCTGCTGTCACACTCTTATATATTATGTACTCTTGGTTATATCCAGAAACGTAATCATAAGCTATGTTGTGTTGCTATGTTGTGATCCTACAGCATGTATACATATGCTGTGCTGTGCATTGATCGAGATCTCTACTTGCATTTCTTGCTTTCAGTAAGCAAATAAACTTAATTTTTCAGCACACAGTTTGCTTTACGTGCAGTTTTTGTTATACTTTTTTGTTATGCTATACGCGAAACTGGGAATGTGTAATGGAATTAATAAAATAAGGTGCTAAAAGTAACCAAAATCGGTCTAAAAAGGTTTCAAAATAATCAAACTGCAAGGAAGAATTCTCATGCCATGGATCTGTGAAGAAGAGCGAAGATCATCAACATGGAATGTAATTATCGAATAATGTCCAAGCAATAATTGTATAGATTATCATACGTTTGTTTAGGTAGAGTTGCCAGTATTCAGTAGAAATCAG
>JASAND010009032.1:0-41724 GCA_030248195.1 Trissonchulus latispiculum | reverse complement strand
TGTACTTCCAATTCTGATTTGCATGTTGCTCTAAAATGTGTTTAAAATATTTTAGAAAAGCAACATTAGTTTAAAATGCATGCATTAAAAAGAGAAAATGTCAAGCTACATTTTGATATAAAAATGGCTTCTTAACTCCAAGTAATGAATGAGTAATACTGGTGCAAACTTTATGTGACCAAAGAGAATCACCACCTTAAGCGAACTGGGAATAGTATTGTCAAGAGTGCATAATTGCACTATATATTAGAAGAAGAGCAAACCACTAGAGGCTCCTCTTCTCGGCATTGCGTAACGGTGCTCCGACTACAATACGCGAATGCTCCCCCCGTTCGAGGGGGTCGACCAGAACGACAAAGCTTACCTTACCTCCGAGAAGAGGTCGCCGTTTGCGGGGGGGGGGCTAGCAAAGGATTGCGGTAGTTTCAGCTTAGTTCCAAAAAGGATCCCGGTTTGGGGGGGGGTCGCTAAAAGTGGTCCCCGTTTGAGGGGGGTCGCCAACTGCCAATCAGAATGAGCCAAGCTTAGCCTGCTTGAGCGACCCCCCCCCAAACGGGGACCAATTTTAGAATACAACAAAATCTACTGTTTAGAATACAACAAAATCCACGACGACCCATCTCCAAGAGGTCCCCGCTTTTCGTCTACACCCCATCAAACGGATTAGGGTATGCTTTGTCGATCTGGTCGACTCCCCCCCAAACGGGGAACATTCACGTATTCTGGTCGGAGCACCGTTACGCAATGCCAAGAAGAGGAGCCCTCTAGTGGCTTACTCTTCTTCTTCTAATATATAGAAGAAAATTATGAACTCTTGGTATTGTACATTATTACATTAGCTTATAATAAGACACAGATTTTCCCAGATTTTGACAGTGTTTTCGATAATGTGGAGTCAGTTTTCCACGCTTCATAAGTCACTTTCCAAAACTGTTACTTTCCAGATATTTCAGGAACTTGAGACTTCGAGATTTTGAGGAAGAGTCATATGTAAAACGCAGTTCACAAAAATTTTCGAGTTCTCAAACGAATTCCAAATCTTTTTCGGGTTCATACCCAAATCAGAGAAAATCAGGTTGAGGATCAAATGCTGAGCGGGATGACGACAGCTTGACCCAATCATTTTCTGGATTTCTGTAATTTGAATTTACATTTACAACAATTTTTGTTAAAAAATGACGGATCACCTTATCCTTAAGTAAGCCTCTTTTGCCAATGACGTGTTCGAAGATATGTTTCCCAACATGAGCATCGACTGCGCTCAATGGATCATCCAGCAAATAAAGATCTGCTTCAAGATAAACAGTTCGGGCAAGACTACTCCGCTGCTTTTGGCCACCAATGAGATTAATTCCCTATAAGAGATTACACAAACAGATTACGTTTCTACAATCGGATGCGATAAAATGTCGTGAAGAGTATTCCCGTTCAACTTTGGTTACTTTTGTAGATTTCCGTGGTTATTTTTATTTCAGTGAACGGTAAGTGAGCCGTATTCAGCCAAAAAAGCGCATCCGCCGTTCGACTGTCAGAGATCAGTAATACTGTTTTGTATTGACCAATGTTGGTTGCAGTCGAGAAAACTCAAATTTCTATACTACTACAACAACAGCCATATACAAAGCAAAGTATCTCAACAAGTGTTGGACAAATATCTCCCAAAAAATCCAAGTAGTAAAGTTATAAAGTAAAGATGTGAATTTTAAAGCTCAAAACTTGTAAACATGCAAAAACAATTTCCACAGGTTTTAGAAACAATGATTAGAACTACCTGTTCGCCAATTTCAGTCTGATCCCCACCAGGGAGTGTTTTGAAGTCCGGTAGTAATGCACATGCTTCAATTGTTTTTGTATATTTTTCTTTGTCGAACGCACTTCCGAAAACAATGTTGTCTCGGAGGGTGGCATTTTTCATCCAAGATTGCTGGGATGCATATGCGATTGAACCCTAAATAAAAATAATACCACCAAGTGTTTCGCTTATTCAGCAATCTACGATACGAAACAGATGAAATATTCAACACAATAATCTTAAAAATCAAATAAATCTCTACCTTTAACATTACAGACCCATCAAGGTTTTCCATCTCCCCTAGAATTGCCGAAAGTAAGCTAGATTTGCCAGAACCAACAGTTCCCACAACCGCCACTAGGCTTCCTTTCGGCACAGAAAACGCAATATTCATAGTACTGGAGGTTGCTCCAGATACCATGTAAATGAACCATTTGACACTGAAACAACTGTTTCCCCTGAAACAGACGGAAAGTTGATATGAATATGAATAATCGCCATCGCCAAACTGAATAACCTGAAAAACAAATGGAAATGATAACTTGTGATAATCAGGATATGTATATGTATAATAATTATCAAAGAAATTGTTGTAAAAAGCAACCTGTACTTCCGGGAAAGTCCAGTCGACGAATTGCTTCTGAGTCAATTTCTGGTGCCATAAGAAAAGATTTCAGTCTCTCATTTGAGACTCGGGCCTGAAACATCAACTTCATCACGATAGCGAACATCATAATCGTCATAAGTCTAATAATGGCACTTCTAACTATAAAAATAGAGTTCTTCTTACACTCATTGCATAATTTGTATTTCGACCTTGCCAAATCCTTGTGTTGTCTCCATTTAATAGGTGAGGCCTAAAGCAGTTGATTGGAGAAATCTATGGGTCTATTCGAGCAACTCGTTAAACGAGATAAAAAAGTAACCAAATAAACTAAATCCTTTTCGCACACAGGGTTAAAAGAGTCAAATAGTTACTTGTAACTCGCCTGCGGGGTTCACTCTACTCGTTCAACTCGCGAGCGAAAACGCCATATGATTACGAATTGCACTATGCTTTACAAAAACAAACCCACTTTGTTTTTAGCCTGTTATTGTTAATCAGTGATAAAAGCAATATACGCCTATTGGATTTCATCCAGCTTCGATAAAAGCAATATACGCCTATTGGATTTCATCCAGCTTCGATAAAAGCAATATACGCCTATTGGATTTCATCCAGCTTCGATAAAAGCAATATACGCCTATTGGATTTCATCCAGCTTCGATAAAAGCAATATACGCCTATTGGATTTCATGCAGCTTCAGTTTTATCCTACAAATTTACCAGTTTTACTTTCCAATTGCAATAAAGTAAAACATATGACATAATTTTTAACTTGTATTCTCTGCTCTTTCTTGCTTAGAATTGTCTGATAAAAATATTTATCTTACGAAAACTGTGAACGTGAAAAGAATTGGGAGAAAGAAGATCGGAATTTGCAGGATGTTGAAGAGCGAAATAGAAACGAATGCTTTCTCTGGAGTCAACAAGTTGGCTGAACTGCTGAGCCGCTAATTCACGGATCCACAAGGGATACAAAGGAATCAATAAAGTGTCAGTCCAAAACGTGAATACCCAAAACAACGTTCACCCTTCTTCCGTAAACGGTTTCGGGTGGTTCTCACACCCTTCTTCAGACGGATCCTGTTTCTTCTGCGCTGCAAAATTTCAGGAAATGGGAAGGTAGGGACAAAGTTACTGATTGGGAAGCTGGGCGGGACCGCGATGTAGTTAGTTCAAGGCTAAGAGCCTGAAAAAATGTGTCCTGTGAGCAAATTTAAATTAACTACATATCATGTTCGCGCATAGTGATAAAAAGTTGAACATGTTAACCTGCAGCAGAGGCTGCTAAAGATTCAGCGTTCCATTTTACCCTCGTGCGAAACAGCATATGCCGGTTTGATAAAAGTTAGGTTATTAAAAGGTTATTCTATTTATGCATATTAAAAGCATAAATAGAATCTTTGCCTTAAATTTAGGAATCGTGTCAAAATTACAAGCTAAATCCAATCGTGTACACGTTATTTTTAAACGGTTTAGAATCGTGTTATTTTCTTCACAAAATCGTGTTTTGGCCTTCAAAAATCGTGTAGAAATCATGTTATGGTTTTTGTAACATTTTTTGCAACTTGCTTCAGTTTTCTCTTTAAGCTAAAGCTCACAATGGGCTGTGCTGAACCCAATAGCAGCAGACTGTCTACATTCTATGAGCACTATGAATAGATATGATACTGTAGGCAGCCTACGCTTAAACAAAAAGCTTGTCTGGAACAGTTTTTGTTAGTCCTTACTGCTGAAGCTGAAACCTAAAGAAACTCCTGTATACATACAAACATCAATCAGTTCTCTCGCTCAGAAACACATAAAATAGTTAACAGTTAGCAACATTTTCGACATTCGTTTGCACAAATGAGATTCAACAGTGTGTTTATTACAATGGTTTACAGTCATAAAACAACCACAAGTTTTTTAGACTTTCTTCCTCTCATTATGATACGTATTCCGACAAGCATCAGTTATCCATTTGCGAATACTTTTATTCATTTTTCTTGGAGTAGGACTGATTCCAATTTCATTGAAATGTCGATTTATTTCCCTCATTAACACTCCCATCCGCCGTTTGCAAAGTGGAGGCTTTTTAAACGCAACACCTTTATAGTGTCGAAGATTCCCCAAGACACTGCTGTTTCTCAGCTCGTCAGAGGTAAATAGCATTTTTAGGAGCTTATGAGTTAACCTTTTTTGTTTAGTTTCTTTTTCTAAACCCTCGCATAGCAGAATATTTTGAACAATTTCTTTCTCAAAATATTCCATGCTGACGCAGTATCGGGAAATAGCAGTGTTTATGAACTCACCCAAAAAATAGTCGTCCGGCCTTTGGGGGAAAGCTTTTGGGAGGGGCTTCAAGCAGTTTGCATAATCACAAATATGGATCAGACGGAAGAAGGGACACAGATGTTGCTGCAGAGGTTGATGGGGGCAAAGGAGCCGGGTGCAGTGTATAGAGGCTGAACATAGGTTGCCCCTCGAGAGGAATGACATATTGAGAGATTCGATTCTAGATTCTGATGGCTCTCTTGTTGAGGAGAACTACTGCGGTAAGGCTGGTATCCGCCATTCTGAGGCACACTGCTTGTTTCGCGTCTAACGCGATCATCGGACAAAGTTGACAGGCGGCGACACTGAGAAGTCGGTTGCAGGTAGCAGAAGGAACAGATGCGACAGTTGTGTCAGCCATAGGTATAACAGCGGTATCAGCGGAGACTGCCAGGTCTCTTGCTGATATAGTATTCGAATACGAATTCACTAGATTATCAGCAACGCAAGTTACGCAATCAGAAACTGCGCAAGTCTCCGACGATTCTATGGGGGCCACGTTGTCATTAATTGACGGATTAAGCTCCGGTGATCCGATCACATCTGAAATAAATTTATATAATTGCAAATCTCCTGCACGACACACTTTAGCAGCATTATTAGCGGATTAAAAGAGTCAAGGAATTAATTCTAACTCAGCCTACTTAATTACTGTTTCTTTAAAGAATAATTTTAATCGGCTTACATAGTTAGATTCCTACATTTTCAACTTAGTTTCTAATCTTAGTGCAGCTATGTGCATAAAACGAGTTAATTCAAGTCCATTTAATGAGCTTAATCTAGCCTTGAAGATGAAGCTAATAAATCCGGCTGATTTTTAATCCGTTTAATCTGAACATTCTATGTAATCTTTAAAGAGATAAGGCCTTAGCGTTCCAAACAAAATTGTGTATTAAAGAAAGTTGTACTGCTGCTATTCTTGTTTCACAAACGCATTCCATAATAAATAAATTATTAATCACCGCCTAAAAAAGAGACATTACCATAGCTTGTCTATGGAGATGTGAAAGTACAATCTTGAATGGGAAGCTCGCAATTAGCACTGAAACTAGCTCTCAATGCTGATCCAATAACAGACGAAACAGCTGACTCTGGTTGGCGCAGTGATCTGAAATAAAATTAATTTCATTTGCACATTTTAACAATTTACAAAAATGCATTATTATATATATAAACAAAAAGTGTCTGCAAGGTGCTGTGGCAGGTTTTTCTGCTAAACAAGAACTTTGGTCGATTTTGTTCATCTAGGTCCCTTTTCGGGCAACTCAGTTTTCCTGCTATTTTTATTCTATTCTATTTATGCTATCAAGGGCTTTGATGCCCATATATAAGTGTAATTAGTGAGGACAGGGAGTTTAACAATAGCACCACCACTATTGCAAGGGACTGGCACAATGTAACACAAACCCTGACAGCCCTAGGGATATTGTCCAGGTGGCTCTCTTTTTAATCCCGAACGATCCTCGCCAGGTTTGGGGGAGTATGAATTATTAGGGGGCGTCTTACCGACTGGCGTCTAAATGAAAGGGAGGCTGTTTTCCACTTCCGTTTTTGAACCATTCTACATTAATTAAGCTAGTCTTAAGTCTTAAGTCCTTAGTGATGTGAACTAAGCTAAGAATACCAAGAAATTAGTTTTAAAAATGTGATTCAATCAGATAGTTACTTTCTATATATGTATGGAATATAGTGAATCAGATATCAGAATAAGTTCTTTTAGCATTCTAACACCCTCCGCGCAATCCCGCTTCAAAAATTCGACGTCTCCGTTCAGTTACAAAGTTAGCTTCCTTGTATTCATTAGAAAGAGCAAATGTAACGCTGCATTTTGATATAAAAATGGCTTCTTAACTCCAAGTAATGGTTGAGTAATAATGGTTCAAAGTTGATGTCTCTAAAAGGAATCACCACCTTAAGACTCCAGTGTGAACCCGTCTTTACTGTATCATTAAATCCGCGCACACTTTCTAAAAAGCATTTAAGTACCTTCTGTATAGTAGGGAATATATTTTGGTGACGTCGCCTTTAATTTTGTCAACATCTCGCGAAATGGACGACAACTGTGAGGTCAGCTCCGACTTAACTCCGTTAATTTGAGCAGTGATAGAACGAACCAAAACCGTCTGCTGTCGGACCAATGACTTTAGACACTCCAGCTGGTGGTTGTCCAGTTGAGGAAGACTAGAAGTAGCTGTAGTTACAGGCCCTGCAATCGTAGTTTCAGATTCACGAGGACTGGATCGTTCTGTCTGCAGATAGCAGCCTCCACATGGGCCGAGCTGAAATATATAGTTACAATAAACAAAAGTAAACCTTTGTTTTGTTTTATTTTTATTTTAATATTTTAGCATGGTTTAATTTCTCCTTATTTAATTTTTGTTTGGAATTCCGTTATGTCCAATTTTTACGAGTGGGCAGACAATTTTGATTCAAACTCTTCAGAACTTGATTGGGCGTTTGGAGGGAGCAGTCCCGAGCAATCAGTGACTCCAGCTAATGCTAAAGACGATAATATTGCTGTACTAAGCCCTCGAAAACGTGGTCGACCTCCAAAGCACTGTCTGCTTCCAAACTTGACCACGATCGTAAATGATGTGCTCAATGAAAGTTCGGTGGGAGCACATATTCGCCGGCAAGATGAGACAATGTATTCGTGCGGAGTTTCTTGCACTGAGTTAAACAAAAGAGTGAACAAAATGTTGGAACGACTCTATCCTGGAAATTCTTCTGCTAGAGTCAGCAGAAGTACATGTCGGCGATTGGGACAACCTCCGAAAAAGAACAGTTTGTCTGCCAAATATTATAAAAGTTTAGTCGCTTTTAAGCATCCACCCAGAAAAAACGACTTGACTGCAAACGCGAATTCCGACTTTCATTTCACTTGTGCTCAAATCAATTACGTGTATGATTTGTGGAATGCCTTTATGCCAGAAGTTTACTTGTGCTCTGCTGATAATAAAAACAAAATCAACATTGGCATTCCCGCACTGAGTGCTCTGAAGCGTCCTCGCGGTTTGCATCTCTCTTCAAAAGCCCCAAATGATCCGGATCATACATTCCCTATTGCAGGTTATTAACAATGTAGACTAATTTTATTCAGTTGAATTAAAACAACTTTCTCTTCTAGTTTCTGTTTTCAATTTAACAGCATAAGTTTAAATTTTTGAATTTTGTGGTTCTATTTATCTTTTTAGTTACTAAAACTAAATCCTATTATTTTAAAAAGCTGGTTTTTAATTTTATTTTCTAACCAAAATAGTAATTTTAGCAAATTATGAATTTATAATTTTTAGACTGCAAAATCACCCCGTCTGGCTACATGGAGCTCAGAAAGCGTCCCGGCAGGAGCCAAAGTTGTCGAAGTATAAAAGCCAACAGTCTTTTCCATGCCAGAAACAGATCTCGATCTCTCAGTCCACCAAGCAAAACCAGGAACGGGGGCCAAATTTTGGATGGGTATGGTAGAGCTCGGCAAACTGTCGCTAAAACTGGGCCTCTGAACTTGTACATGTTTGTACAAAAGTATCACAAAAGCACATCTGGTAGGCATGTGAACAACCTGCTGGATTTTCTACCGCAGAAATCCGTAGTGTTTCTGATCACCGATGGGGGACCCGATTGGAACTCCAAAAATTTGATTAATCTGTTCATGTTTGGAAAGCTGTGGCAATATTTAAATTTGGACTGCCTTATTCTTGTTTGCTACGCTCCTGGCCATTCAAGATTTAACCCAATTGAAAGGCGGTGGGGACCGCTTACAAAAAGGCTTGCCGGAGTCACGTTGCCTGCTTGCTTGCCAGGGGAGACCAGACCTCCTTGGAAGCAGCCTATTCCCCAGCAAGAAAAGGATATAAAAATTCAAGAAGTTTGCGAAAATGCTGTTGACATTTGTGCAGCATATTTTCGGCCAGATGTGTATGACAATTGGCCTATTAACGTTCACACTGTTAAATCAGATTCTGCGGACACAGATACGTTTCCAGACTCGTACTATGAAAACATTCGAAAGATGCTATCAAGCGTAAACCAAAAAACTGTTGCAGAAAATCAGCAAACTATCTCAGAGTTAAAATTTTTTATAACTCATTGCAATAAAACTTCTTATACGCTAGAATTCTTCAAATGTGGCCAGCAATCATGCGCTTGCATGAAGCATGGAGTCAAAGCCCGTTCCTTTATGAACTTTTATTGGAACATTGGTCACCTACCTTCGCCAGAACTTGACGAAACTCGTCGAAGAAAACTTTGTTATCTGACATTAACTGAATTACTCAGTAAGGGTACATTTCGCGAACCAGACAGTGATTTGGGTGACGGTCACAGTAAGGTTGAAAGATGCAATCTGGGATGTAATTATGTATTTGCTTCAACCGCAGATAAAAAGCGGCATTCTTTATTAATGCATCAACAGTAATTTCTGTCCGTTATGTATCACTGCAAGGTGCTAGTTTCTTGTTGACCAGTTGATAGTTATTCATACATACAGTTCGCTTCAAATTTAGTTGAATGTTTAATTTTACTAATCTAGGCATCCCCCAAGTAGATTGAGACACCGTTCCTAGCATTTAGAAACTGCAAATCCTTCTACAGAAAATATATAAACTGATCGAAAAGAAACTAGCGCCGCTTTGATTCCAATATTTGCTAGCTGTCTGACATTCGAAACTCCATAATTTGCCCAATAAAGGTTTAGTTTACTCTAATCAGCTGCTAGTTCAAATGATTTACCTTGATGCCAGAAGATCTAATGTGGTCAAGTCGCTTAATAAGGCCAGAAGTGACTTCTTCAGAGACTGCTACATCCTGCGAAGGGAACACTTTCCAGACATGAACACTGTACTTTTTGCCCTGATAATAAATTATAGCATGCTTGTTCTCTTCGCACTGTGCAGGATTAGCAAAACATTTAATGTCAACATTATCGACATAAACTGTTTCTCCGTCACCACGATTTAAATACACAACAACTGCTCTGCCAGCCATATTAGTAACAAATGCAGCAGAGTAAAACTACAGTAATGTCTGCACTTTTTGTTGGTGATTTTCATTACATACATAGCTTTAGTCACTGAGCTTATTCCTAGCAGCTTTATGTTAAATGAATATCTGATACATTAGTTGATAACAGGCTACACCAACATACATCTGTTTTGATGGTAAAAAATGGAAAGCAATGTCTGTAAAGTTGTAGTAAAAACCTTTGCACTAAGAACCAGGCTTCACTTTTTTATAAATCCATCTAAAACCTGACTGCAGAAAATCGTTTCAAAATCGTGTAGATTTTCAGAAAATCGTGTAAACTAAGAAAATAAATCGTTTCAAAATACGTTTGAAATTCGTGTAAATTATATCGTGTACACGCTTCTATTTTTGACACGATTCCTTACAATTTCAATTGTTTATAAAATATCAGTCCAAAACGTGAATACCCAAAACAACGTTCACCCTTCTTCCGTAAACGGTTTCGGGTGGTTCTCATACCCTTCTTCAGACGGATACTGTCCCTTCTGCGCTGCAAAATTTCAGGAAATGGGAAGGTCGGGGACAAAGTTACTGATTGGGAGGCTGGGCGGGACCGCGATGTAAATGTCCGGGGGACTTCACAATTTGGGGGTAAAGTTCTGTCCTGGGGGTCCTGGGGAGTGGGGAGGGACTGTGGCACGAATGTTCGGGGGGCTTCAGGAGGCTCAGGAAGGTTTTCAACAGAATGCATGCTAGTAAACTCGGACCCGGGGGGCGGGGACTTGTTGAAACGCAGGATATGTTCCCAATTGATTCCAAAAGGATAGTCAGTAAAATGTTGGCTGATCCATTGTTTTTCTTTCTTCTTTCTACACGTTTCTTCTTCGGCAAAGTCAATAACAGTAACACGTAAGTCCTTCAAATCGTGGTTGTGGTTTCTAAAATCACAAGATAAAGGTTTGCTAGCATCCATTTTGCGGATATCGTGTCTGTGGCCATGGAATCGTTGGGAGAGAATTTCCACTATCCCCAACATACTGCGATGGACACCCATCTATCTCCGCCAAGTACACAACTCCGGAACTTTTACTGTCAAAACTGCCCCTTATTGGGTATTGTAATCCAGTGACAGAGCTCTTAAATGAGCTCACTTCCTTGATGGCTGGGCAGAGAACACAATATCGGCTGCATTTTGAGGTTCCGCCGGGCTCGTTACTTCGGTGTAACGTGCCGGTGCCAGGCGTGGGAAGTTTAGCCCTGACGAGAATGTTGCGGAATTTGGGCGGTGGCCTCCAATATAGTTTTATATTTGTGTTCAACAAGTCCCCGCCCCCTGGGTCCGAGTTAACTAGCATCCATTCTGTTGAAAACCGTCCTGAGCCTCCTGAAGCCCCCCGCACCTTTGTGCCACCGTCCCTCCCCCCGCCCCCGGCCCCCCCGGACAGAACGTTATCCCCAAATTGGGAAGCCCCCCGGGCATGTACGTCGCGGTCCCGCCCAGCCTCCCAATCAATAACTTTGTCCCCGACCTTCCCATTTCCTGAAATTTTGCGGCGCAGAAGGGACAGGATCCGTCTGATGAAGAGTGGGAGAACCACTCGAAACCGGTAACGGAAGAAAGGTGAACGTTGTTTTGGGTATTCACGTTTTGGACTGATATTTTATTGATTCCTTTGTATCCCTTGTGGATCCGTGAATTAGCGGCTGTTCTATCGATTATCTTTGCTGATTCTCTTTGTATCCTTATGGATCCAGCTGCAATCCCAAATACATTAACCCACCATTTGACCTGCCTCCTTCACGCTGCATTCACGGGAATTTGCCTGGATAAATTAATCATCCCTCCTGGCCTAAAAATTAAGCCCAAATCCCCCCAGACCCCGGAAAACCTGAAACTGACTAGGAAATGGACTGTGGCATTTTGTTGTCTGGAAAGACGTTTGCTGAGCAGTTTGCATCAGCACTATATCAGCTTGTTTCGGAAATACTCATCTATTTCCTCCCAAATTGACGTTGACACCTGTGACTATCGTCTTCTGCGGAAGAAGGCGAATAAACTGCGGAAAATCAGTGACCTGTCGGAGAAGGACGCAATTGAAGCCCTTCGACTGAAGATGAACTGTATTCAGAGGGAATCCTCCACGTCCAGACGGAACAGAAGATTCATTCGCAACCGCAGAAAACAGCCGCCTCCTATTCCGGCTGATGATGAACTGAACAAGGTGGTCATCGATCTGAATTCCGTTGGAATCACGAAAGAGCAAAAGCTTGTTCTTTCCAAAGGCCTCGGTTTTTCCCCTCGTCCCCGGGAATTCAGCAGATATGATCTGCTAACCAGCGTGTCTAAGTTCTGCAATCAGGTGACGCGCTCCTTTCCTGGGAATCTTCAGGCCAAGGTATTTTGTGATTCCATCAAAAACGACGTGCAAGCCATCCCACTCCATCGAAGATGCGCAAACCTGACCTGGGCCGAGAAAAACGCCCTTAGGGAACTGCGTCAGAACCAGGACATTGTCATCAAACCCGCTGATAAGGGACGAGCTGTAGTTATCTGGTCCAAAGAGTCCTATCTCTTGGAAGCAAAGCGGCAGCTGGATGATGAAAAAACCTATACACGCAACGCTTACGATAAATCCCAATTGTATTCCCAGGTCGTTGCCCGCCATGTGGAAAATTGGCATGCCCGCGGCACACTCAGCGACAGGCAGCGCCAGCTGTTGATCCCTGAAGGTGCCAGAGCTGCGAGATTCTACCTTCTAACAAAAGTCCACAAACAGAAGTCCCCGTGTCCTGGGAGACCGATAATCTCTGCAAATGGGTGTCCCACTGAGAAAATGGACTTCGTGGACTCCCAACTTAAACCTTTGGTCCGTCAGATTCCATCCTTATCCAAGATACTAATGACTTTCTGCGGAAACTTGGGTCTCTCATTGTGTCAGCTGACTGTATTCTGGCTACTGCTGACGTAACCAGCCTCTACACCAACATCCCTCACCATCTGGGACGAGAGGCTTGTAAAGAGGCGTTGTATTCAAGATCTGATGCCCATTATCCGACCGAAATGATTCTGAAATTCGTTGACCTGGTTCTGACCCTCAACGTGTTCGAATTTAATGGGGAATTCTACACCCAGAGAGAGGGCACTGCAATGGGTACAAAGATGGCCCCCAACTATGCCAACATCTTCATGGGTTATGCTTTCGAAAAGAAGTTATTTGCCATGGCCGAAGAAAAGCCCATTGCATGGTGGCGCTACATTGACGACATCTTCATCGTCTGGAAAGGCTCCCGAGATGGACTGGACAGGTTTCTGAATCTGGCGAACGGCCTTATCCCGAGCATCAAACTGGAAGTTGACATTGGCGTAAGCAAAGTCAACTTTCTGGATGTCTCGGTGGAACTACGTAACGGCCAAATAGTCACCGACCTATATATGAAACCTACGGACACTAGGCAATATCTTCATTACGACTCTTGCCATCCTCTCCAGCACAAGTTGCCTATTGCCTATAGCCAAGCCCTCCGGATTTGCCGCATTTGCTCTGACCCTGATACAGCCAAGACACGGTGTGCCCAATTAAAGGAAGATCTGGTTAAGAGAGGGTACCCGAGAGGCAAGGTTCAGCGCAGAATTACGAAGGCCCTATCGTTTACCCGAGAACAGTTGCTGTCAACGAAGACCCCGGCAGATCCTGAAAACGAGGAAAAGTCGTTGTACCTTGTCTTACCCTACCATCCTGATCTAGATGGCGTCAGGGGTATCTTACAGCGGCATGAACATTTTTTAACTGGACTGAACACAAATATAAAACTATATTGGAGGCCACCGCCCAAATTCCGCAACATTCTCGTCAGGGCTAAACTTCCCACGCCTGGCACCGGCACCTTAAACCGAAGTAACGAGCCCGGCGGAACCTCAAAATGCAGCCGAAACTGTGTTCTCTGCCCAGCCATCAAGGAAGTGAGCTCATTTAAGAGCTCTGTCACTGGATTACAATACCCAATAAGGGGCAGTTTTGACTGTAAAAGTACCGGAATTGTGTACTTGGCGGAGATAGATGGGTGTCCATCGCAGTATGTGGGGGAAAGTGGAAATTCCCTCTCCCAACGATTCCATGGCCACAGACACGATATCCGCAAAATGGATGCTAGTAAACCTTTATCTTGTGATTTTAGAAACCACAACCACGATTTGAAGGACTTACGTGTTACTGTTATTGACTTTGCCGAAGAAGAAACGTGTAGAAAGAAAAACAATGGATCAGCCAACTTTTTACTGACTATCCTTTTGGAATCAATTGGGAACATATCCTGCGTTTCAACAAGTCCCCGCCCCCCGGGTCCGAGTTTACTAGCATCCATTCTGTTGAAAACCGTCCTGAGCCTCCTGAAGCCCCCCGAACATTTGTGCCACAGTCCCTCCCCACTCCCCAGGCCCCCCAGGACAGAACTTTATCCCCAAATTGTGAAGCCCCCCGGACATTTACATCGCGGTCCCGCCCAGCCTCCCAATCAATAACTTTGTCCCCGACCTTCCCATTTCCTGAAATTTTGCAGCGCAGAAGGGACAGGATCCGTCTGAAGAAGGGTGTGAGAACCACCCGAAACCGTTTACGGAAGAAGGGTGAACGTTGTTTTGGGTATTCATGTTTTGGACTGATATTTTATTAACAATTGAAATTGTAAATTTAAGGCATAGATTCTCTTTATGCTTTTAATATGCACAAACCTAACTTTTATCAAACCGGCATATGCTGTTTCGCACGAGGGTAAAATGGAACGCTGAATCTTTAGCAGCCTCTGCTGCGGTAACATCTCCCCTAGATATGTGTTAATTTAAATTTGTCACGGGGACATTTTTTCAGGCTCTTAGCCTTGAACTGAGCAGAAATAAAGCAATTAAAGGAGGTCTACTATGAAAATTTTTATTGTCACGGATGCTGCTCATTATCGTACAAAATTTATCTCATGTCCCGGACATCCAGCTTAAACTTTGAGTGGTTTCGCTCTTGACGAATAAACCAGCTCACCAATGGCAAAAAACCCCCCCCCCAACTCCCTAAATAAACCCCTCAAACACACCAATCCCTACATGGATTTTCAGGTACATTGTTTGATAACAGATGTAAGCAAAAAATTTCTAGTAGCTTTAGGGCTTTAATTAGGAATGCAAATCAACACCGCTGGAGAGTCCTGACGACGACAATCATTTAGTCGCCGATTAATTTGAATTCGACGCATTTGCGGGCGATGATGCAAGAAATCTCTCCCACAATGAAATCCCATTCCATCCCCCCTCCCCCCACCCTCCCCCCCACCCCCCCACCTCCCTTCTCTCCTAGTACAGTCCGCCGCCCCCCCCCCCCCCCCCCCCGCCCTCCCCCCACCCCCCACGCCCCCCCCCGCCACCCCCCCCCACCCACCCCCCCCCCCCCCCCCCCCACCACCACCAAATCCCTAACACTACACAACACACAAAACAATAATCCCCACCCCAAACAACCCACCAACACACACCCAGCCCCCGGGACCCCCTCCACGCCCGTAGCCGCCCCCGGGACGAAACAACCCCACCGCAAAACAACGTCGGACGTGGCCCCCCCCGGCCCCCCCGATCTCCACCCCCCCCACCCCGGGAACCCACCCAATCCCACACATACACGTTGGGGGAGCTATGTGACTTGCAAACGTGTCCCAGCCCAAGGTGATGATGATATGATAAGCCAAGCGGGTAGCTATGCTAGCTGCAGCCGCCAGCAACGGAAAGGTTGACCGTGTGTCACCTTGATCCGTTACATCTCCCCAGGGCTCGCCATCCGAACTCCCGAGAGGATCACTGCACAAATGGCGAACTGGTACGTGAGCTGGACTCTCAACAAATACATACAGTACAAAGCAATGATGCTACCGTCCTACGAGTACAATATCAACTAACGGCATACTGTAAGTCATAAGCTCACAACTAAATTAAACTAGTCAAAATAAACTACTATATGTAGAAAAACACAGAAAAAAACAAGTGATTAAATACTACATAGTACAAGAGTATGCATATACCAGGCATTATGAAATGCTAGTAACAGTCAAAATTAAAGCACACAAGTGACAAAAATTATGTATAAGTATTTGGCTAAAAATACACGTATTAAAATAGAACCGTATTAATAAACTGGGATTGTAAGTAACTTAATATGAAAATACAGATGACTTTCCAAAAGTAACTCATGGGAAAGAGGAGTTACCCTCCTTTGGAATGTATTGTCAAAGGAGTGTGTTAATAAATGTTAACAAAGAAGAAAAGTTGAACTTTCCGATAAAATATTAATTAAATTTAAATGTTTAACTCTGCTGAGCTAGGGTATAATAATAATGATGATAATAAAATAACCATGAAAATACACACGTTAGGTGGAGGTCCTATGGGAAGAAAAACCCAGCCTCCCTAGGTTAAATTTTTGTATTTTCATATGACGAGAATCGTCACTGGGTTTTTCGACAATATATAGCATATATATGGCAGTCACAATAAGGCAAAATGGAATGATTCCTCGAAATAAAGCACTGTACGCATAATGAGCAAATTGACATAACATATTAGTATAAAAAATACGAAAAATATTTGGATTAACATACGGCATAGTTATGATAAAAATACAGATTCACAAAAAACTGACTATACTAAATTCAAGGTTCGCAAACTAACAAACCAAGAAAATACCAGTTCGTATAAACTAGTACAAACTAACCACAGAGATTATAGGTTCGTAGAAAATATACTAAACAAGGAGATTAATTATAGATTCATAGAAAAAAGGAAACTAAATGAAAACGTACGTACACGAAATTTACACACATTGCACATAACAGAGATTCAGCTCCTAGGTATATACTAATACAATTCAAACAGAACAAAGAAACCAACTTCCAGATTCGAGAATTAAAATTCAAAATAACATAAGCAATACACAAAGTGTCACTATCACAAAAACAAGCTAGATAAAACACAGATTTATATGTGATCAGGATCCAATGGACCAATGGTAGTCAAAGACAAAGTCCAGATTCCAGCATCGGATGAACCGTCATCATGGTGGGCGACATGGGTCAAGTCCAAAGGATGCCAGAAGAGTCACAAGCAGAGGATTTCACAATCAGGAAAGATGACTTTCCAGACTGCAAAAAGTCATAGCTGATGGAATGCGCGGATCATGGATCATGAGGCTCGATGACGACGCACTCAGTATTCCCGCATAATCAGCTCATTGGACCTGTGGTGGTCATTTGGATGGGGTTCCAAAGGATTCCAGATGGTCAGGGCAAAGCATGGATGGAACCTGTTCTTCTCCAGGCCTTTCGGAGCACAACCGGTAATATGGACACCGGTCCAATTTGGAGGCATGTCGATCGGCTGCTTTCGAAGGACCCGAAAGAACGGAGGTGTGGGCAGACCTCTGTTATAGCGCTCCGCCGCCGCCTCAATGCGCTTACGAACGACGTCTAGGTAGGCCTCGAGACGAGCGCCGGCCACGGTTGAACCGGTCCTCCCATAGCTCATCAGGTACCGCCTGCATGAACCAAAGGCCCACTTCGGTACACAGGGACCCTTGGATATTTTGCCCATTCCAGTTGGTCGCATTGAACAGGAAGTTGTACTTCCCATCAAAAGTCTAATCGTCGGGCTTGAAACCGCGAGGAACCCGAACGCCAAGAACCCACCAAGAGTCCGCGGAAGCCTTCCCATAATAACTTCCGATGGTTTGGACCAGGAATTCCTGCATTTCCACTGACTGATAGAATGTGTGGAAAATGATCAGCCGCTGGGTAAGCTGATCTGAACCCGACTGCCATCGCTCGATGCGACAAGCGGGCAGTGCAGCGATGGCTGGGTCAGTGCTACGTTTGGTAGCAAAGCTATCCTGATTGGGATGCTCCCTCACCAGGTCCATGACCACATCAGACTGGCAGCACCAGCCTTTGCGCCCCTGATAGAGGTGTTCCTTGGTCCGAAACCCTTGACTCTCGAGCTGCTCCACCGGCAACGACACATGCGGCAGATGACTGTACATGAAGGAGAAGGCATAGTCCGGCCCCAGATAGAAGCACAGGAAATAGCCTTCGTCGACATTCGCAATGCCCTCGACGTAGGGCCGATGATATCCAAGCATGGCCTGCCGGACCGTCATGCATCGGGTCCGCAGACGACGAGCATGCATGTGGGTCACGTAGAAGTGCTGCGACTCGTACCGTCGAATCAGGTGCGGGTACAGAAAGAGTTCGGGCACCAGCGCCGCCATGGCCAAGCACGTGGCCCATCGTGCATTCGACGACACGCGGTTAACGGGGAAGCCTTTGAAAAGCTTCCCGTGACGATCACGATAGTTCTTAATAACTCACCGCGAATGCCAGACAGTCCTACCACCGGTCTGTTCAGACTCTGGGTTTGCCGTCATGTGGTTCGTCAGATGGCTGTCGCGGGCGCACATCCTCTGCCAGATGTGGTCCATAAAGTCGGATGGAAACCGTTGGGAGACGTGGGCGTTCGCCTGCATCCAATTGAAGACCTCTTCGCGAAACAGCACCACCCACGGATGGAGTTTCTTCTCTGATGGATCTCCAGGGACGTTATGAGGTATCCACTAAAGATTGTTATCCCGACAATAAATGATAGGATCGTCGGGCCAACGGTCCATTTTGATCTGCGCGACTTCGGCCGGTGTTGGTTGCTCGATCCGAAATTCGTCGTAAATCGGGTTCTTTGTTCCCCGAGAAACCGAACAAGCAATGTCCTGATTGAGCATGTCGCAGAGGACGTTGACCAAGTAAACCCGAAATGGAGGGAAAGTGTCCTTCGTATAATTGTTCGGGTATTCGGGCGGAAGTTATCGAATAGCAGAATTCCGACCATCAGGTTTCTTGAGCGTCTTCACTCGTGGCACGCGATAAGTCGGCGACTTCGGTCGTGACCGGCTTAACGCGTCAGCCGCAAGACGTTTGTCACGATCATACGAGACTCGATATGACGCTGAGTCTTCGGATAGGCTGGAGGTCGACGATCATCGCGACGGTCTCGAGATTCATGCCGACGTTCAGTTGAGCGATGACGCTCTTCTGAACGGCGATCCCGTGATGGTTGCCGATGACGGTCCTGATCACGACGACGAGCTGATGGTGATCGGTCACGGGCTGGCTGATGCACGTGACGGCTCGTTGACGGACGTTGACCGCGATCATCGCGAAACTCCGGTCGTTGGCCACGAGACGCTCGTGACGCTGGACGGGAATCCCGACGGCGGGATGACGTTGACGATTAGCCGAGTGTTCACGACGGTGTGACCGCGAGTAATCACGATCACGAGGTTCGATGGATGGGGGAGGGCGAGATGCCTCCCGATGGGGCGACCGCTGCGAACGTGATGTCGATGGATAAGTGTCCCGTTGACCGCGATAAACGGCCTCCCACTGATGGTGGGCCGGAGAATCCAAAGGTGGTTCCTCCAGAGGGACATAGGCCACCCGACCAGGTGTACCCGAGCGCTGATGAAGGCTCACAGGTGTTGATCGAGTAGTGATAGCGGTTGCCGTTGAAGAATCCGAATCGGATCCGAAAGGACGAAAGCCACGAACCAGAAACAACGCCGAAAACTTCAGACTGAGAGGCATTGCACCAGATCTAGCTGCCTCCACTCCAACCAATGGGGATTTAGGTGCAGACCTGGCGATGACGCCGGTCGCTTCGCCCTAGGATGACTCGACACGACGAAGTTTCATGCCGAATCGTGTCGTGGGAACCGTAGGAACCACAGGTGTAGACGGAACCGCCGTTCCCCTCAAAGCTCGGTTGACGGACGGACCCATCATCACATCACCAGTTGGGCGGGGTTCAGGAACCACGAAGGCGGACGGGTCCGGAGCCAGTTGGGTCATGGCCGACAGGCCGATGTCAAAATGGCCAGGCCGTTTGCAAAGTCCCTCATGTTCCCGCATGACCACGACCGGGTTGAGTCCCTGCAGTTCCGCCAACTGCATCACCTGCATGAGCTCCGATTTCTGCTCCTTTTCCAGGAACATCCGGCCCATTACCTGTAAAAAGTTAGTGTCCCCGACACCCAAAGAGTTCAAGGTATTTATGTAGGGCAGGCTCGCATGGGCTATAGTACCACCGTCCCGTTTCCGATACAGGATGACCAGATCGGACCACCGCTAAGGAGGTCCCGAGCCATCCGTTGAAATGTCCCCTGTTGACGTTAGGCCTCTTCGTCTGTAGGTGTCGGTTCACGGCGTCCGACCTCTTCTGATGGCTGGTCTTCGTCCGCCGCATATTCTTCGTCGGATACCTGAATGACCTCCGGTTCTTCGGTTTTCTTGGCCAGGTTCGCCGCTGCTTGCTGACGAACCGAGGACCTGGTTCTACGCGGGCTGGTGGTGACCGCAGTTTGCGCGCGGCTGGGATGACCCAGCCGTCTGATAGGTCGGATGATCCTCCACGTAACGGTGGCCACCAGAGTAGGTCACCGGAGGCTTCTCCTTCTTCCCCGGATCAGCCTCCGGTGGCCACCAGAGTAGGTCACCGGAGGCTTCTCCTTCTTCCCCGGATCACCAGTCCCTTCCTTGTAATGGGTCAAGGGCGGAAGATTCTTCGGCAAGTGCGGTAACTTCGTCTCCTTTTCCCGTCGTTGGGCAGCCTTTTGTGCTTCCACCAATGATATTCCGGTTCATCGGCCACCGTCTTCTCGTTTGGAGGGGTGGATGACCGCCCAGACTCCTCATCTGATGGCTAATTATCAGTTCGTAGAAAACGATGGGCCGTGTTAGGCGGTAGGTCCATCGGCGTGTCATTCGGATCCGCGTGATGATGACGGTTTGCGACGATCGCATAACAGTTGAAGTCTAGACCTTCATCACGTCTTCGTCGGGTCATGAACTTCAACTCATAGAAGTTGGTCAGCAACTCCATCAGAGGCACCCAGGACACCTCTCTTAGGGGATGGACGGTGTTGCCGCCATCCTCCTCAGATACAGACAATGACCAGGCGAAGCTCCCCTTCAGATACTTCACCGATCCACGTTTGATAGTCAAATTCCGTCTGCATTCCATTTGACGGTCATGAAGAATCTGCGAAGCCACAGTCTTTCCAGGGGTGAACATGTTGGCCTGGGCAAGTGGGCCTATCCCCAGTTCAGCCCCCTTGTTGATCTTCGCCCAAAGAGTTGGCGGACGGGAGTACCGTGCACTGCTCAGGTAAATGACTTGGATCCATTCATCCAAGGGCAAGGCATTTGCGACCTTGACCAAGCAGGCATAGATGGCCAAAATGTCAGCAAGGGCATACCTAGCTTCTTCTTCGCTAGGCCAGACCATACATCCCCGAAAATCCACTGGTCGCAGTCCCTTAGGAGATGGCACATCGCAATATTCACAGACCTTGCTCAGGGAGTGATGAGTATTGACATAAGTTTCCTTGGTCGTGTCGGTGATATTTTCCCAAGGGACCTCAGGAACCGTCGGATCTTGACGTCGGCGGGCCTGAATATAAGGAACCGACTGGGCGATGATCGCTCCAAGTTCGGCCGCGTAGTTCTCCATACCGGTAAGACCACAGAATTTGGCCAGACGTAAAAAGTCGGCCTGACCACCAGCAAACACTATATAGACTGGCTCAGGTGGATGAAGAATGATCTTCAAGGCATAGAGAACTGGGTAGAAATCAGACGTGGATACCAAGATTTCGCTGACCACGATCAGAAAGACTTTTGGATGTCGTGATGGAACTGGACCAGCGATCTGAATGATGGTGACGGCGGCATCCTGTTTGTTGCCGAACTGAGTATAAGAGCCGCCTTCAATGTCCATGGCGATGACGCCAGTCGCTTGATACGTTTCCAGGATGTCCGGAATCGCATCGAATAGACCCTGGAGGGTTCTGATCAACCGTAATGGTTGGAAGTGGTCCGGCAAAGATAGATGGTCTTCGCTGAACCGGAATGATTTCTCCGGGTTAGAAATCGACCGAACGTCACTAATGGCTTCTGTAAGGCAGGCTTCCGGATGTTGTGTGTCATACTCATTCTCCCTGTTCATGAGCACCAACTTCAGATAGTGTTGGTAGGTCTCGATGCCAGAGATATGTTCCTTGGCTCTTGGTTGCAGATCACCAGGAACCGCCTCGACATCCTCTCGTGATGGATTTTCGTAGTTGAGAGCGACGGCCTTCTCCTGTGGTGTCATCAGCACAGCATGAGGATAAACAGGCAGGACATGTTCATGCCCCTCGAGGACCAATGGGACCATAAGTTAATGCGGGGGGATCTGGGGGGGGGTCCAAGCCCCCCCGCCCCCCAACCCGGACAAGGTCCAGGCCCTACCGAAGTCGGGGACAAGGGGTAACAAAAAAATGGCCAAGGGGTAGGCAAAAATAGCAGGAAAAAATTAGTTTTTTACACTAAAATTTCAAAAAATATCCGGCTTCGCCAGAATTTTTTGGCAAAAGTGTTTTATTTTTTAGGAAAATAGGGCAAAATTTTAAAATTTTTTCAAAAATTGAAGATTTCTTGCAAATTTTGATAAAAAATTGTAAGTTTTACGAAAATTAGCGTTAATTTTTCGAAAAAATTTACAAATTTATTCTTGAGGTACAAGCCCCCCTGAAAATTTTTGTTCAAGGTACAAGCCCCCTCAAAATTTTCTGGGGACAAGCCCCCCCCCCAGGACTCGACCCTATGTTAATGTATGAATGGGAGGCTCTGGGCAATGTCATCCATTCCTGCCGCTAACCGTGGTGATGATGCGTCGAACGCTCCTGCCACTTTCGCCAATGAGCCGTCGGTGTCTTCGTTGATTTCGTCGACCACCATGAGTTGGCCGGCTTTTAGTTGAGCATCGGCCACTTCCCCCATGGGAGCCTTCTGCAGGGGAACTGCTAGCCGGTGGTGGCTGTTCGGTTTCCAGATCCACCAGGACGGGTTTGGCCGATGATGGCCTCGCCTTTTGCTGTTTCGCTGCAGAACGTTTGCTTTGCTTCGATGGTTTCCGTGAGGGCTCATTAGTTTCCGTAGCAGATTGAGCTGACTGTGCACCACTGGAGTTCTTCCTAGAACCACCACGGTTCCTCTTCTTAGGCTTAGATGTAGTTGAAGTTGACCGAGATGACTCGGCAACTGAAGAAGCAGCGTCCTGAGAAGCTGTTGACTGATCATTCATCGTCTGTAGTACCAAAAGCTTTTGGCTTTGCAGGAAAGCCAATTGGGCCTCAATGTCCTTGAGGGACAAATTTGATCCAATCCCTGGATTGAGGGGGGTAGTGTCTTGACTTGTTCCCGGCGCACTTGTGGAACAAGTTGATGGTGGACTGCTCCTTCTCGCTAAAGCACAAGGCTTCTTCCCGTTGGGAGCCGGACTCCGAGTGTCTGAATCTTCATCAGCGTCGCCACTGGCAGCAACTGCTGAACGCTTGGTTCCCTGACTGAGCGGACCGACAGGATTCTGATGTTCGGGCTTGCCAGTTGGATTAGGGACCTGGTGTCCGTGGTCTGTTCGGTGGCCTGTCGTCGTGGCCGGGCAGTCCCGCGCTGCAGTCCCTGGGTCGTGACCAACGGAGCTGAACTCCGTAGGCTCGCCAGAAACCTCAGGCAAAGACTGAGGATCCATCTGCCCGGGGTTGGATGAACCCACTGGGGATGGGGCTTCCGGTTGGCCTCCCAGGCGTGATGACACGCCGGAACGACCCGTGCCCATCCGATTTTCGTCCGAGGCGACCACGGCAATGTACGAGCCCGAATCCTGAATTGATGTGGGATCCAATTGTTTGAACAGTTCCGATAAAGGACTCGCTGACGATGCGGGCACCTGGTATGTCTCGGACACACAAGGGGGTACCACTGGATGCTGTCCCATGGGGTGGTCAGATTCCAAGTCCTCGACCACGGATTTGGGCTCCTCTGGAGGGGGAAACTGCTCCAAATCCTCGGTGTCTGGCGCCTGGTCTTGGGCTGAACCCTCACCGACCATGGGGCCTCGTCCGTCCTTCTGCTGTTTCCTGAACAATCAATGCATGGTGACTTCTCCAGATGTAGGCACAAAATACAGAAATAATTTGATCCAGATGGCGACTATACTACTACCAGCTGAAACAAGAAGCAAAAAGGTGTAGGTTCAACATGCAACAAATAACCCAAATTTTGCGGTAAGGGACCACCCGCTCAAGGAATAGGGAAAATTTTGTATTGAGATAAAAAAATTAAATTAATTAGATTCTTAGGAAAAGTTTAAATTAGGGGATTAATTGGAAAGTAGAAATAAAGAAATCTTAGAGAATTGTTGAAAGAAGTAATGAATCAAAACCCTCCCAACAATTAGAGATTAACCCACACAAAAAGAAAAACTTGACCCAAAAAAATGCAAAAAACAAAAATTTATCCCCCCAGTGATGTTAATGGTAGGTTGGCGTGACCGGCCTACAGAGTGGGCGCCCAAAAGGACCAGTGCACACATATACGATAACCTTTATGAATGTTATAAGGTAGCTAATCTCACAACAAACATACGTATATAACCAACATGCATTCCCTACAAAACATCACTGGTATACCGTCCAAATTTCCCATGATGGTTTTAACCACAGCATGTTGATTTTCATCCTGACCAACCTGGAGGTAGGATGACCTACCCATCTTGGACTTAACCAAGGCTTAATGTAACGGCTGGGTTGGAACTTTGACTGGCCGTTCATGATATGGCTTGATCTTCTCGATATGGACCACACCCGGCTTGTCCTGTGTTCCAACTTTCTGGATTCGGAATTTGACTTCCGACATCTTCTCCACTATCCGGTAAGGACCTTCCCATTTTGGTCTCATCTTGGCACACATACCGGAAGGAGTTACTCCTGTAACTTTGCGCATCACCAGCATTCCGCGCTTGTAGTGGACTTCCTTGACCTTCTTGTCGAAATTTCTTCTATTCTTCAGCGATCACGCTTCCAACGACTCACGAGCAGCCTTCCAAGCTCGCTCCAACCGGAACAGATGGGATTGTGAGTAAGATTCATAATTCTCCACCACCTCATCATTTCTGCCACAGAAGAAATGATCCAAAGGCAACCGGATGTCGTGTCCGGTCATCAGGAAATGAGGCGTGTCACCCACTGAACTATGAACTGAATTCCTGTATGCGCAAAGCGCCCAGTGCACATAGTCGTCCCAATCCGTTTGGTAGATATCCGCATACTTCATGAAGATGGTCCGGAGAGTCTTGTTCATTCTTTCCACCACTCCATTAGCTTGCGGATGGTAAGCCGTTGTCCGCTGAAGTTTAGATCCACTAAGCTCGGACAGTTTCGTGAACACCTTTGACATGAAATTTGGTCCACGGTCCGACAGCAAACGCACTGGAACTCCACAACGAGCGAAAAAATCCGTTGAAATAGTAGTAGGCCGTCGTTTCTGCCTTCTCGTCGGGCATCGCAAATGCCTCTGCATACCGTGTAAAATGGTCGATGACGACCAAAATACAGGTATTGCCTCGAAGGGTCCTGTTCTTCGTGCAATGCATCACATCCAGACTGACCAAATCCAGAGGTCTGTTGGCACGGACTTCATTTTGCAATCCAGCTTGAGGCCTGGCCGGGCCTTTGTTGAACTTCGCACATACCGTGCAAGTTCTGATGAAGTCAGCGAGGTCCTGTGCCATGGTCGGCCGATGATACCGTGACACGAGGCTCGCATAGCAAGCTTTATGGCTGCGATGACCACCAACCATGAAGCTCGTATGCACTTCTTCCATGATCACCTCTCGGTAATCGTAAGGCACGGAGATCGATTTGAAGGCGTCACCTCTTCTTCGACCTCTTTCATCCACGTGCCAAACAAACAGGAGTCCGTCCCGTATGAAAAAGTACCGCCGGAGTTTCTGCAACAGAGCAGCTTCCTGGTCATCATCCGGCAGGAATTTCCGTTCAATCAAGTCCACCGTGGGCTTGAATTCCGGATCATTGCGCAGCGCGCGTTTCCACTCGGCGGAGGTGAGCACATCATCACCAATGGCACAGATTTGCGGCGGGTACATGACTTCCGTCCCATCCATTTCCATTTCCGTTGGACAGTCATAGCCTGGAAGACGTGACAATGCGTCCGGAACTACATTGTCACGTCCTGGTCGATATCCACTATGAAATCGAACTTCTGCAGGCGCAAAGCAAATCTTGCCTGTCTTCCAGCTCCCAGCACAGATCTGTTGTTAAGGAGATCCTTAACTGCCATATGATCCGTCCCAAGCCAAGCTCGCATCCACCGACAGGATGAAAATCTTGTCGAAATCCGGACACGCCAACACCGGAGCTTCGGTCAGAACTTTCTTCAGTGCGTCGAACGCCCGTTGTCTAGCTTCGGTCCACTCGAAGACAGCATCCTTTTTGAGCAGTTCAATGAGCGGTGCTGCCACCTTGGCATAGTTGGGCACAAACCTCCGATAGTATCCTGACATTCCGAGGAACGCCTTAACGCCACGGCAATCAACAGGATTAGGCAGCTTGGCCACTGCAGCTATCTTGTCAGGATCTACTTCGTAGCCACCCTGATTGATCATATGCCCAAAGAAAGGGACTTTCTTGCGGATGAAGACACATTTCTTCAGTTTGATCCTAAGTCCATTATCACGCAACTTCTGGAAAACGACCTTGAGCATTTTCAGATGCCCACTGAAGGATCTTCATGGAATCAGGACATCATCAATGTCGACAGGCAATCCGGTCAAAACATTTTCCATGATCCTCTGAAAGGTGGGTTTCGCATTGCACAGCCCAAAAGGCATGACGTTCATGTGGAACAGTCCCATATGAGACACGAAAGCTGTCTTCTCCCGATGCTCAGGGTATACCTCGACCTGCCAATAACCAGCTGCTAAATCTATCGTTGAGAAGATTGCACTACCCTTGAGCTGATCCATGATCTCATCAATCTTTGGCAGTGGGTAGTTGTCCTTCTTGGTGATCTTATTCAGCCTGCGGTAGTCAATGGCCAATCTGGTTGAACCATCTTTCTTTCCAACCAGGATGCAGGGAAAAGACCACGGACTTGTCGAGAGTTCACATACCCTTTCCTTGAGCATGGAATTGATGTGCTTCTCGACCTCAGCCTTCTGCTTCGGATTTATACGATAGGCACGGCTCTTCAGAGAGATGCTGATCGATTTTGGTCCGACCAGGATTACCTGGCCGGGTCACTACGTCGTAGTATTCCAAAAGCATCTTCTTGAACTCCGCTTTGATGTCGTCCGAGCAATCCATCTTATCAAAATCAACATTGGCCTCAATATCCTCCAGTTTTTCTTGCTCTGTAGGTTCAGGACGTGGCTCCCGATCCTCAGCAGAGTAGAAATGTCCACCAGTGGCCGTTTCCGAAGGCATTTCCCGATCCTTATCCGCCTCAGGATCAGTTGACTTATGGATCTCGGTTCTATGTTCGGGTTCCTAGACCGCATAAGTTACTGGCGATTTGGGCCGCTGGACCACGACTGCGTCAACTTGTTCCATAATTGGCTTCAACGGTAGATCCAATGGATAAAATCCTGGAAACATCCTGTGTAACTTGCTTACACTTTCACCAACCTGTTCCGCCCATAGCGAATAGGTGGCCGGATGACCGTACCGATTGAGATTGTAATGGATGGTCTGCAAATCGACCCCTGCTTCCATTACATAGGATGTTGGCCGTTCCGCCTCACAAACCTGGACTGCTGGACAGGCCTCTCCCATTACCATTCCTTTAGGGAAGTCAACAATTTGGTCTCCTCCATTGTAGACACGAATGTAGGTGACCTTCGGCGTCACAGTCAGGACACCAGCCTGAGGAAATACTCCATATATTTCAATAGCATCCGGGTTCTCTTCAAACAGCATGAACTGGCTCTTCTGTACGGCTAGGCCTCCTGCCATCGTAGCCTTCACCGGAACATCCTTTTCTCGACCAGGGAGCACTCTGACCCTTTTCCTGATGCGCAAGTTGACCGCTGCAGCCAATGGGATATTGTACACCACCGATATCCCCTGCCGTTCAGCTGAATTCAGAAACAACACCCTTCCATAGTAGCTGGACATGAAACCACCACCAGGATGAATGCTGTAACCCATATCATACAGGAAGTCATACACTATCAGCATTTCCTGTTGTAACTCCGGAACCACATCGAAAATGAAATAGCTGAATCAATACAACCCTACTCCGGTACCACATAGAACCTGTAAGTTGTGCTTTCTGCCATCTGTCCTTGCGTTTGACAAAACCACAACGTCAGTTTGCATTGACCAAGGATCGTCAATTTGTTTCCCTCTCCGGTTGCCGAAATGCTAGGCATCTCCGCTGCTGTCATAGGCGTCAATGCGTGATGCTTGACCCTGTCACAGAACTCCTTTGAGACCAATGAGACAGAAGCGCCGGTGTCCACCAGACCCAGGGCAGTAACATCATTAATCCGGAAAAGGACATATGGCGAGTGACGTAGCGAGATGGAAGCCACAGAATCCGCCTCGCCGTTCATAACCTGTCGAACAGCTTCACGGATGTCTTTTTTGGTCGATCCGTCATGGTCATCCTCGTCTTCGGGATGACCCGAAGTCGAGGGACGATCCATGTCGTCATCAGGCTCGGTGGTCTTGGACACCTTTTCGACCACATTGGCGGTGTCCTCCTGACGGAATTTCTTCATAAAGGCACTCAGAACCTCCTCGAAATCCTCCATGTTGTCAACGACTGTCTTCGCTGCTGCCTTCGTTTTGGGGGATTGTCGTTGAACGGCACCCTCCATTTTCTCCAGTTTATCCTCCTCTTGACTCCAGGCGTCCTGAGCTTTGGTCAGTCGAGTCCAGTATGCCTCCAACATATCCGTGTCTACCTTGGACAAATCCAACGGATCAAACCTATTGAACGTCGGAATATCTTCCTGAACTTTGGTGGAGGTCCGGTTCGCGGCTTTTCGTGGAGTGTGCCAGGTATCACCGGCTGACCGCTGAAGTTTCAATTTCGTAATAGCTGGAGGTTCCCGATTCGCATTCTCGGTTTTTCCGGCAGTAGCAGGCGTCGATGACGACGTAGGCTGATCGCGAGGGTCGTCCCCGAGGCTCGTGCTAGGAATCCGAGTTGAACTCGAGTTCGAAGCACGAGCATCCGATGAACTGGATTCCGGATTGCAATCCTTTGATGCAGCCTCCTGAAGAGACAAGCCGTCCTTGATCGTGACAGCTTGCGTTGCCACCGAATTCATGGGTGACTGTTCCGAATCTGATTCCTGACAAACAGACCCATCCTGTGACTCAGCTTTGCCCTTCTTCTTCTTGCCAGTTTCATTGGGCTTCTTGGGTTTCTTCGGCTTTTTCGGTCCCCGAGGTTCCTGAGATTGCCCAGATTCCGGGTGTTCCTGAGGTCTCAGAGGAGCCTGGGCTTGCCGTTGAGGCAAGTGAAGTCTTCTGGGGAAGACCCCGACCGCATGGCGATCCGGCTTCCTTCCATTATGCAGGACACAAGCCATATGAAAGCACTTTGCTTCAGGATATCCTTCAATGCATTTCCAACGTGGGGTATGCAATTCCTTGTCTGACAACGTCCCAATATGCTGATATTGTGACATATTGACATAACCTGAGTGACGAAACTGGCTGGCTGGTCGGACCCAATGGCCGACCTGAGATCCCTGTGATCCATGGCTCGGGAAATCGTGACCCCTGTGGTCGGGTGGTCTCCTAATCATGCTGACATGACCGGCCTGCGGTTTTTTGGCGGGGGTCCGCTCCCCCATCATTCGTTTCCCGACTTGCCACCAGTTCGTTGACCAGCATTGCTTCCACCACCCTCGTTTCCTGAACCCACCACCGCCGCGACCTGATGACAGGAAGCGACCCGAACCACGCGTTGCACCACCACCGCCTGATGGGCGTTTCGCCTCGAATTGACCAGTGCCGTCGTCCTTCTGCTTCAGCAGACATCCAAAGAACCTGCTATTGACCATTCTGAGCCAAAATGGGTCGTCACCCCAGAAGGTGATGTTCTTATTATACACCGGACAATGTGCCCACCTGTGACCAGGTTCCGCGCAGTAGGTACAACGATTGGACCTATCCTGACTATAAGAGGCCTTTCCTGAGCTTCCAGTGTTCGCCTGTTGCTCCACCAAGAAGCAGACTTCCTCTGGGTCCAAATCTTGCATGTTCGGATCGTCCAATATCTCACAGGCTGCGACCACTTCGTCGTCCCAGGTTTGCTGACCTGTTGCCATTGCCTGGCCTTGCACGATCGAGTTCCTGATGTCCTGAAGCTCACGTTTGAGTTCGCGTACATACGCTGGACATTCCTGCTGATCAGTGGGCTGAACCCTCTCACCATCACCAACGCACCAATCACCATCACAAATGGTCTCCATGGGCTTTGATTGAGTATCACCATCCTCGACCGCTTCCAAAATACGCACGGCTCGCATGAAGATATCATTAGGCCTGCTATGCTCCCAATTCTCAGCATCGGCGAACAAGCTGGCCACTTTTGCTCGCAGTGCCGCTTTGAGTCCTCTAGAGGCCCGCTCCACCACCTTAAGCTCCCGATCCTTCAGCTCGGCCGTCGGAAAGGCTTTACAGGCGAGTGACCTCAGCTCATTGAGATAGTCCAGGCTCGATTCTGATGCGAGCTGTTTCCATACGAAGAGTTCCCGAGCATATCTGTCGGCCGATTTGGTGACCGGCTCATACAGCTGATGAAGAATGGACACCAATTCCTCGTAGGTTCCCATGGTCTGACCTTCCAAGTCTTGCTTGACCGCATCGTCAAGCAAGTACCAGAACAATGGCAGTTTGAGCCTCGGCTCCACTTGCCTCCCAAGTTGACTCAAACATCTTCAGCCATGTTGACAATTTGATGACTCCTTTTCGGCCTTTGAACTTGGAGATTGACTTGAACCATGTAGTCCAACCTTGTAGTCATTCAGCATCTGTACTTGTTAGAGGCGTCATTCTGACCATGTTGACCGACCCACCGGACGATGATCGTCGCGGTGATTGGAAAGTCGGCTGAACCGTCTGTTCCTGTGATGGCTGATGACTGGTTGATGGTCCCAAATGATCAGCTGGACTGGTTTCCGGAATTGACGACATCAAAGTCCGACCACCACCATGAACCCGATGACCGGTTCGTCCACCACGAACCGATGGTCGCAAGATATTTGGTCGTCTGGTCACCGGTGATGAGGTTTGTGATGGGGTTGACCAGAGGTCCGGTCGCAAAGTCTGGTTATTCACGACGGTCGTGTTCAATGTGATCACGAATGCTCCCTCAGGGCGTTGGGCTGGACCCATCTGTCCCCTGGTCGTGATTTGTGAGGGCTGAGGTACCATAACTTGTTGTTCCATTCCATTGTTCGGTGTTCTCGGGGTGATGACACCCGCGGAGCTCCTCGATGGACTGGGCTGATGAGACGGTGAAGCCAAAGCCTGAGTTCCAACATCAAATGTCGGATCCCAGGACAGCCTATGCTGTGCTCCCGAATCCATTGCCCAATTGTTCAGTGTCGCCGTTCCAAGTGAGAACTCGTGCTCCAAATCAATTCCAAGGTTCTGGAGCACTGAATTAACCAGGTCGTCCACAGGTGGCAATCCAGACATTGCCGCAGCTCCCAGGGCCGTCATATCATCATCAGTTTCCTGTAGAGCCTGCCCACGATCTCGGGGCGAACCCAAGTCCATGCGCTCCTCAAGACCGATGACGGTCCGGTCCCCGGGACTCGACTCAGAACTCTGAGGAGAGACCCTCTGTTCCAATCCAAGTTCCTTCCAGTCCAATGTTCTGTTCATTTCGTCACTGAATCTTCGTGCCTGAGCGGCTGAACCGCTAGGTTGGTACTCATCTAGAGATGTCAGGCTAGATGCTGGTGTCACGAAGGCTGAGTTCGATGACGAACCCGTTCCAGACAGTTCAGGCTCAGACAGTGTTGTCAAAGAACTGGAAATCACTGGATCCAGAGAAGAGTCACTGCATTTCCGAGCAGTCCCTAATGCCCAGCCACTCATCCTTCTTCTCAGGTCCGCTGACGTAGCAGAACTGGACCGGGGGCGCATCCCCTGCACCGGACCCCTGTCGTCGAGGGACCCAGAATTCGCTCTCGACGTGGAGGGCTGACATCCCATACAGTCCAAATGGGAGGCTCCACGATGTCCAGTCACTGAATATGGCTGGTGACGTAGTTCCCGTTGTTTCAAGCGTAGGCTTGTGCGCTTTTGGTCCATATTGAGTTGCACTCTCTTCTGATTCTAAAAGTTCTTTTTGAAAAAAAGACAATTAGGCACAACTCAAAAATATTCTTAGGTACCCCAAAAAATACAAATGTATACGTATATAACAAATTGTACAACATACAATAAATTGGTATAAATTGTAGCAGATGACTGCTATTTTTGGCCTGAAACAGAAATAATTACCAAAATTAACCTAAAATGAAGGGGATTAGACAAGCAAAATCACCAACACAAATAAAAATTATCACAACAAAATTATTTGTTAATTAGGTATGAACTTTGGAAAAAATTCCTAGCTCAAATCCCAAAAATAGCCCTATATTATCTCACCCCAAAAAATAAATGCTATATTAGAGCCTAAATTGAGGGAGAACCAGGTATACAATTTTACACGTATACAAACAGGCAGACCCTAGAGAGAAAAAATTTTCAGATTTTTGACCCTAGGGGGGATTTACCTACCTAAGAAAATTGGAAAAATTCGTGCGCTGAACGCGAAGAACTACGGGAGGAACCCCAACGAAACTAAAACAAAAAATGACAAAAAATTAGAAAAAATTTACGAAGGGGTTCAGGCAAGAAATCCCTGAGCTCCAGGCAGCCTAATGTAGCGGGGCTAGTAGGTTTTCCTACGTACTAACGCCGTTACCGCGCCCAGACGAAGCGGACGCGGAGACCGCGGCACAGATGGATAACGACCCGGCTACAAGAGACAGTCGGGACAGCCTCGCCAGATAATATACGCAGTGGGCAATCCGATCCTAAGAGCGAGATGACTCGCACTCTCACTCACTCAGAATGGAACTACCTACCTTGCAGGAGCTCAGTAGAAATACAAACCCTAACTAAATACACTTTAATAAGAATAAGAACAACAAGTATTATTAATAACAATAAAATACTGGGATGACCCTCAAACAAACAAACAACACACAAACACAAGACTTACAGTTACAGCAGACAGGGTTGGCCAAGCCAATGTACCAAGCTCTGGGGATAGCTGAGGGAGACACAGGATATTTACACAGTAAAGTGGGGGAGAAATAGCAGAATTAAACAAGCGCTCACAAAGGCAGATATAACAATAATGAAGGGGGGAAGCGAGTGTTGGGTTGGACCCTCCCACGAGCGCCACCTAGTGGAAATTTCCCCCAATCACGTAGCTCCCATGTCAGAGGGGAACCCACCCAATCCCACACATACACGTTGGGGGAGCTACGTGACTTGCAAACGTGTCCCAACCCAAGGTGATGACAATATGATAAGCCAAGCGGGTAGCTATGCTAGCTACAGCCGCCAGCAACGGAAAGGTTGACCGTGTGTCACCTTGATCCGTTACACTTGGAAAACTTATAAACTTTCAAATATTTAAAATTTTAAACTTTTGTTGCGAATCGATCAGAAATGTATTCAAATGCATCCACGCCAAATTTGAACTAAATCGGTCGAGTTTTGCGAAAGTTACGCACAGGTGTGCGTCTGCCTTAGTATTGCCAAAAATTATTTTAAAAATGTTGAAGGCCTAAATTTAAATTACACTTACTACAAATTACCCTTCAAGGTTATCTTTAGAACAAAAAATTATCTTGTTAAAATGTTAAATGTTTAAATGTTGAATGTTAAAATTGTCTGTTACCAGCCGGTATTGGTTGAGAATACAGCAAAAGTGGTACTACAGAAGTTGCCTTTTCTGGTTATAATTACTCCATGTGGCTTATGAGATTTGCAAGCAGTGGCCGTTCTTGGCAGCCCCGACGGTATGAAGTCAACAAGAGAACATGGGCAGTAGCGTGGTCACTTGTGCTCCTACAGTACCCTTGATGGTTCCTCGGAGAATTACACGCACCAATTCTTCAGCGCCAGGCCTCAACCCTATACCCTAAGCTGCAATTATTCTCGTTCCTACTTAACGTTCGTTCCGTTCCGATAACCTACATAAATTTTCTAAATTCGTCACAATATTTGCACCATGCTAACTAAACAAGTTGGCCCCACAAAGGCCAGTATTCCTTTGTAGACCTGATATTTATTCAATTGCAACATTTGTTGGAAGCACGGTTGTTAGAAACTTCAGGTTTACGTTAGTATTTCACTTGACTTCTACTTTTAATACCCAACCACTATTCTTTCTCACTGATCCCTATAAAGATCAAAAAGGTCTATAATTGCCGTGGCTGAACTTGTTGTGTTCAGCCTCAGCGCAAGCTAGTGCCTGATCACTTAAAGCGCCCATGTGACGCTCCCAAGCTACACTGGTGCTCAAAATTCTGCAACCATTTAGATTGCTGACAGCCGAAGACTGCGTGAAGGCTGTCAATTGCGCTGCTTAAATAGGTTCGAAAACCTAATTTGCATAATCTGAATGCAAAAAATGGCCTAAGCTAGCCCTGTGTTGAAGATAGGGTTTCTAAATGGAGAAATGACTCACTATGCACTAACCATAATAGTTTCCGCTTTATACATTCCTGCTCCAGCAGGAATAATAAAAACCTATGAAAATGAGCAAAATCGGAGAAGGTCGAAGAATCGACGAAACAATGCACCCTCCTCCCGTAAAGATGTCAATCATTAGCTCTTCTGCTAAATCAGCAATGCTATTTTTTTTGTTTATTCACTTAAAAAGCAAACACTTTTTTGTTTACCAAAGTCACCAAAGTTTACCAAAGACTAAATCAATAAATAGATAAAATTAATTTAAAGTGACCTTAGTGCAAGTTTTCAGCTGCTTTGATTCTGAGCTTCTATTTTACCTACTCTTTTTGCAATCAAACATAAATATCTATACATGAATTCTATCATACGCAAATTAAAGTTGTTGAAATAGTTACCAGTATGGGTGTTGTCATAAAAATGAAGTCGGACACAGCAGCAATATGCCGTCCTTTCCGAAGAAATAGTAGTTCTTTTAATCTGACAACGCCGATTTTCTTCATAAATGCTTTTTCCCAAGCATACAACTTTAACACCTAAAACTAACACAAACAAAAAGCTTAAAGAATAATGCTAGGGAAGTCAGTAAAGGGGTGCTACTACAGCTGTGCAACTTTCTATATTTGTAAGGGTATGTTTTGACTGCGGCAAATTCAAATATCAAATTCGATTTTTCCATTCGTAAGGGGTGCCAAATGGAACCAAACAAATTATTTTCTTTGATTTTGCTGAAAAGTTGTATGCATTGGTTTTCGGGGTCGCATAACGCAAATCCGGGGGTGAGGGTTCAGAAAAGATCCCAAATCGGGTATGGATGCATTTGAATACTTTTTGTCAATCTGCTGCAATAGTTTAAAATTATAGTAGTAGTTAGACTCCATGAGAAAAGCGTTAGTTTTTAATCTCTTTGCCTTGACTGACTAGCTCGACTGACTAAAACGGCCACGTAGTGAGGAACGACGGCTGAGTGTCGGAAGGTTTAGCCGTGGCCTAACTCAAATATTTGTAGTTACTGTTGCGAACGCGGCGAAGAAAATAGTTTTTCTTGAGTTAGAATCCATGTATTAGTTGCGTGTATAGTTACGATGTATTACGAAATTTGAAGTCAGAAGAAAACCTTGTATGGTGCCAAAGACCCATTTTTGCAGTTTCCGGCCTTCTGTTCGGAGGATACAGGCGCATTATAATTAAAGAAAGTCGTCCGCGAAGGTACTTCGAGAAAGCATCTGGTGGTGGAATGATGACGAAACCACACCCAGCTGCTTTCGAAAGACCATTCAGTTTCTGGTTTTCTACTCGTAATAGTAGTAATAGGTCATAAAATGGTGAAGAATTAGGGGGGGTTTATGTGGCTGTGGACCCCTTTTTGAGGTGGTTGTGGACCCCCATTTGGGAGGGGGTTTTTCGGGTATGTGGACCCACTTTTTGAGGTGGTGTGTGGACCCCTTTTTTAAGATGTATGTGGATCCCTGTGGACCTCTTTTGACCCATGACCGGAACCGCGGTCGACCCAAGGTCAAATTTCAAACTTGTCCATTTTCGTCGGAAAAACTGTATCTAGGGGGTTTTCGAGGTCGTAGAATTCAAAAATGAGCTTAGAGTTTTGCTAGAAGCAAAGCTCCGTGCTGTGTTGTGTGCTGTACATGACCGGAACCATAGTCAATCCAAGGTCAAATGTCAAAGTTGTCCATTTTCGTCGGAAAAACTTTATCTAGGGGGTTTTCGAGGTCGTAGAATTCAATAATGAGCTTAGATTTTTGCTAGAAGCAAAGCTCCGTGCTGTGTTGTGTGCTGTACATGACCGGAACCATAGTCGATCCAAGGTCAAATGTCAAAAGTCTATTTTCGTCGGAAAAACTTTATCCAGGGGGTTTTCGAGGTCGTAGAATTCAAAAATGAGCATAGATTTTTGCTAGAAGCAAAGCTCCGTGCTGTGTTGTGTGCTGTACATGACCGGGACCATAGTCGACCCAAGGTCAAATTGTAGTGAAAGGGAGGAAATCCAGGGGTCCAAATTCCTTGCTACACAGAGGCAGACGTCGAGAAGATGAAGTCTACTCTTAGGTCTAAGGATCAAGCTAGCCTAGTGGGGGTCTAACCTAATCCAGACGTTCTGTTGGGTACGTGAGTTCGCTAGTGCCTCAGGGCCAGTACTTATCAAGGGAACAGTTGCGATGCTTAACTGCTACCCACGGATCGGTACCAGGGGTCACTGCACAACAGAAGAGAACCTTAAAGTCTGAACAACTATCACACTCGAACACGCAAGACCAGGGCTCCGTATGAGGGCTTCCTTCGGGCTCGCTATCAACAGTCCAAGCTTCAATCTCAGCACGATTCCACGGCTGAGAACAGTTGCAATAGAAGGTTACCTCCGAATGCTCAGGCTCAACCAGAGAACTACCCTCGTGAACTAGGAAAAGGATGCTAAAACTATACTGGTTGTGACACTCAGGACACTGGTGAAACGGCAAATTAAGTTGGTTCTCAGGCTCACTAATATCGCTAAGGTTTCCTTCGTCGTCAGCGTCTCCGTAGACAAATTCAATGGGCTCCAGACTGATCTATTTTCCAGATATCGTCGACTCAGCGGTTTCCTATCCAATCTAATACCAACTACTACGACTTAAGCTCTGATCCTAGATTAACTATTTACTATGTCCAAATAATCTTACTATCAAACAGCACAAACACACAAGATCAAGTACACTACAAATCTGTTGCAAAAAACTGATACAAGAGGAATCCGTTCACCGCCTAACAACTAAACCCAAATCTATGATCAGTCACAGGTCCCTACTTCGAAGTCTTAGCAGAAGAAGATCTAGAGCTGAAACCTAGTAAAATTTTGGTTGGAGTAATATTTTAGCCTACTGGTTGCCACACACACACACACAAGCACACCCACGCCTAAACAGTACTTGTCACTATTAGACTGCGAATTGATTCGCAGTCACACAATAATTTGCTTTTCGGGGTCGAGGAGGGGGGAAGTTCCCTATATGCTCCCTATATGTACCTGAAAGGTGTGCACAAGTCCACCCGTTCCCCGGTCACGAATAGTTACCAGCAATACGCACCAGCAGAAAACCAATAACTATTCTATCCTCTGCTAAGAGGACGACCCGTAAACTTTAAAGTTTGGTTGAAAAGTTAAAGAGAGAGAATTTGAGCAGATTCGGTAGAGCAAGCAGAAACAGAGCAGATCAAAAAACAGATAATTTGAGACAGAGAAGTGACAGACATTTTTGACAGCAAAAAGATTAAAAGTTAACAAAGTAGATGTAGATCTTCGTTTCTTCAGTGAATAAGATTTAACATCCAACCCCAACTCCGATTCCCAATATGACAGCCCTAGAATTCTCGAGGTGTGTCCCTAAGCCAAAGGAAGGCTCTCAGCAAAGATTCTAAGACTCAGAGAAGGTTCAGCAAACTGACGTTTGACAGTTGAATTCCGAGAGATCCAGACAGAGCAGCACAGGCAGCGCGGTCAGAGACAGAAGCCAAGGTCCAGGGGTGATCCGGAACGGCGTCACTCACACTATCAAATCAAGCAGAGACCAAGGACCAGGGCACTGGCTGATATCCGGGCAAGAACCGAGCAGGATCCACGGGATCAGGACAGCTGGCGACGAGAGACAGGACAGCGAGGATCAGAAGAGAGCAGAGCAGATGTGCTAACTTCTTTCTTTCTTCCTTTCAGGGGTGACTTGTGCCTCAATTTTAGAGGGGTTCCCCTCTGTCTGACTTATGCGTATGAAGTCATCTTAGTGACGTGAAAAGGTAGCGCTGAACCTCACACATACGTAGACTCAATGCTAGACACTCAGGCTGGCCTCTGCTGGCCTTCACTCACACACACACATAACTCAATAGTAGGGACCTGTAGATGAACCCCATACAGTTGATGATGCAAAATAGAAGGGGTTAAAACTAGCCTCGATCTCAATTAAATGGTGAACGGATTTTACAAGAATAATCACAATAATACTAATAAGGTAAAATTACAGTTACAAGCTAGCGTCAATGAACGAATCCAATAAAAAGAATATACAGAACTACAGATTGCCATAGGTAAACACAAGAACACAGCATAATTACAAATTGTACGTAAGTCATTACAATGGAACATATCGGAAACATATTTTTAATTTTAGCTGGTGAACTTCAGAATGGTCCAATTGATTGAGAAAAAGTTTTCTGAGACTTTTACGATGTGTTCTTTCTGGAAATCAACTTCTGGTTCAGTGCTAATGCTAACTGCGAAAGTTATTATGATATTTAGAGACTCCGTCCATTCGAGACAACGAAAGGCTTGGCACTGACCAAGTTCTCTTCAGCTTTTCTATTCTGAATTCGAACCAATAGCTTAGGAAAAAGTTTTCTGACTGCTTCAGAGTCTCTTCTTTCACATGAGATAATTTCCAGTTCACTAGGAGAAATCTTGCAAAATCTATTATGATGTTTTTTAGAGGCGTTTAACTGTTGTGGACCCAGCCGACAGCAGTTAGCACAGCCTATCTTTATTCTATTAGAACAAATCGAAGACGGGATCGATCACGTATAGAAAAGTTTTCTGAGACCTTCTAGCTGTCCTTTTCCAAACCAGACCCTTCCCGGTCATTCCTCTTATTTATAGCAAAAGTTATAATGATAGATCGGTAGGTAGTCGCATGTACACAACCGAGAAAAACTAAGTCAGGTTTCCCTTATTAATTTCTTGCCAGAATCAAATTCTTTAGACCCACTGTTCTAGAAAAACTTTTCTGAGACCCTCTTGGTTGGCCCTTTCAGCTGAGCCTGGTCTCAATAGTCTCTGACAACTGATTCAAAAGTTATTCTGATGTTTTTCACAGTACACGCGAGAAACCCAGTTGCAAAATACAGCTCATTTTTTTCCATTTTCATTACATCCCTCCCGAGAATTAAGGGGATGCATTTCTGCTAGGGGGTGAGACATAAACAGTACACACACGCATGGCTAACAACAGTGCAGCAATTAGGATTCAAGGTCTACCAAATTCTCTCTTTTAGTCGCAACTTCTCCGAAGGGATGAGAGGACCTGTATACACTTTTAGTCTACGACTCGGCGTTACCGGGGAGATCCGGGTACGTGACACCAGTCTACAACCCAGAACTGCCGAGGAGGCTTGTGCACACTTTACCGTTCGGTACCACCTCTAAATTGCGTGAACTAAAATAAGGGCAGGGTGCTAGTGATCACCAGCTCCCGGATGGATTACCAAGAAATAACCAACTACCAAACTAGACCAGTGTCCTATTCGATTACAGGGCATTCTAGCCCCCAGGGCATTTCAGCCCTCGAACAACTACGACTTATACTGGGCGGGTCCACTCGGGATTGCCCTATCTTACCCAGTTCCACAGTACTGCGCACAAAACTCTCGAAAACCTCAAAAATTATCTTTACTGGGCGGGGTCCACTCGGGATTGCCCTGTCTTACCCAGTTCCACAGTACTGCGCACAAAACTCTCGAAAACCTCAAAAATTATCTTTACTGGGCGGGGTCCACTCGGGATTGCCCTGTCTTACCCAATTCCACAGTACTGCGCACAAAACTCTCGAAAACCTCAAAAATTATCTTTACTGGGCGGGGTCCACTCGGGATTGCCCTGTCTTACCCAGTTCCACAGTACTGCACACAAAACTCTCGAAAACCTCAAAAATTATCTTTACTGCGAAATTCTTCAGTATTCCAGCAACCCATGAGCATCCAAGCTCATGCCCATCTCTGGCCCATTATTGGTGACTGCGAATTCTGGTCATACACACAAATTTGCCATATCATGCTTTCTTTCAGCCGTACAGTTGTCTCTACCTACCGAATTGCCATCTAAAGCTAATTTCCCTAGAGTTAAATGGAAAACCTGAGTTTGTCTTTGCCTAACTATTTTTATTCAGTTCAGAGTTCAGCACACAAACACAACACATACGAAGCAAGGTTATCTATACACGGAGAAACTGTCTATACAGGTGTATCGTCGGGACTAGCTATCAGTCAATTCTGCTGCGGTATGTACAATGGCCACATGACCAGGGCCAGGCCAGGAAAATGGCCAAGTTCAAATAGCTGCAGCTCCGCCGGCAGCTCCGGGTGGCGGCGGTGGACCCTCTCCGAAACCACCCTTCCTCCACCCGTTAAAAGAAGCGGGTGTTCCGCTAGGGGGGAGGCGGCGGCGGAGGGTCTTCAAATTTTTTGACCAGTGGAGGATCCGGCGGGCCTGCTGGATCCGTAGGCCTCCAGATCCAAATCTGCCATACGGGGTGTTCAGAGGGAGCCGGTAGTGAAGAAGCTCGGCTAACTGGACGCGAGCAAGGTCCACAGTGCGTCTATCAAACGATTCTGAGTACACCACTATAGCGAGATTCCGCGGATGCGACCTATGAAAAACTTGTGATCTGAATTCCAGGAAAATTTTAAAGCTTAAGCCCAGATGGCGTGATTCCTACCGAGTCAGCCGGCTTTCGTGGAAATACCGGCGCCTTAGTTTTTGCCAGCAAAATTCCAACTCTGACAGAAGCGGATCTCGAGCTCAGGGTCGGGCATGCATGCACCGGGCCGTCCCAGGCCTGGTTCTTATAATTGGATGACCTCTCAAAGATAATTTCTTAACGTCACAACTCTATTTCCAACCGCTGAGAGCCTTTCTGTAAAATTTCTTGTATGTTTAGAAGGTAGGTATTTGAACTTCAATTCTGGATTGACTAGTTTCCAGTTAAACCAGCTAGTTTTCCTGGAAACGTTTTTCATCAAAGACTGGACAGCAAAATTCCAACCAAGTCAGCTCATTTACGTGGAATAATTTTGTGCTTAGTTCCCGCTAAGTTGGTTCCACGGAATCTAGCTATAATGGTGTACTCAAAATCTTTTGATAGACGCACAGCCGTGCGGACCCTGTATCGGGAGACGGTCGGGTCGGCAGCCTCCTGGGCGATCAGCTCAATCTGGTTGAGCGCCTGGTTGAACCGATCGGAGGGCAGCCCGTCCGGGTCGACGGGATTGGCCTCCATATACAGCAGGACACGGCCCAGTTCCGACGGAGCATGGAACTGGTCGTTCATGGACCGGCCGTCAGCGAACTCCCGGAGGAAACGAGGCTCCCGGGAAGGGGGCACGTCAGCGTACCCATATGGCTGTGGGACAGGGGGAACAGGGGGCAGACTGATGATCTGGGGTGGCACCGCCGGTGCCGGAGGAGGCGGCGTTGGACCGGGGCTGTAGTCCGGGGACAGGGGAACGTAATGCTGAGGATGGGGCGTGGGGGTCCGGAGGTTATAGTCCGGAGACTGGGGATGCCACGGCTGTGGCGTCCGGGGCTCCGGCGTGGCCTC